>JBAMAX010002002.1:0-36845 GCA_037043745.1 Chymomyza amoena
GATCATCGATATCATCGCTTGAGAGACTAACACACGATGATTCCGCCTACAGACGCTGTGGCACGAGCACGTCTATAACAAAGTTATATTAAATTAAATTTTGATAAATGAATGTCAATTGTTTAAAAAGTCAACATAAACTAAATGTTTTCAATCCAACTTAATTGTTGGCTATATTTTTTAAAAATTGAACATTTGAAAAATAACATCAACATCATGCATCCTGGTTACTTGCATTGTTCCAACAGTCGCACTTGGATGGATCATTGTCAGTGTATGATGATGATATATGATGGTCAATCCCCCATTTGCCGACGTTAACATTGCATCTGAAATGACAGATCCACGTATTCGTCGTCTCTCATTACGTTACCAGCTCCGAGCTCAGAAAGAAAACAGAAATATGTATCTAATTATCGATAATTCCATTTTGGGCTCTGCATTTCTGAAGACGAAGACAAAAAGCGTTGATATTGATTATGGCAAACATAAAAGTGCCCCTAGAGTGACATTTATTTCTATCCACCCAATGAAATCGAAGAACATATAAAAAAATGAACCATGTGCTCCTGAAACTCCTTGGTTTTTATATTTCGGTCTTATGCATACGTTGGATTTATCACTATCTAGATGTGGTTTTTTTATTTACTTACCCAGTTTATACCTATTCCTTTTGCATCATCGGATGCTGTCGTATATTTAATTTTTTTTTAATATTTTTTTTTTTAGCCCGAAACAAATCATGTCTATATTTTTTGAACACTTAATAATTTTTTTTTTAACACAATAATTTTTTTTTACCAGGCAACTTTTCCTACTGCTTGGTACAACGAAAATAACAAGACTGACTAAAAACCTGAACAAAAACCTTAAAATTAAAATTGAAACTTCAAAATAAATCATGGCACACTTGTTACTTACCATGGATGGTTGCTTAGTTAAAAATTGTAAAGTTATCGATTAGGCAGCAGTGACGTCATGTGTCATTATGAGAACTAAACTAGGTATTATGTAAATAATAAATTATTAATATGTGTAAACTTGGAATATGTACATCTATCCTAAAAATTATTGTGGAACGGTTGACCCTCTCTGAAACGATTTCAATTTTAAACCCTGGTGTGTAGATCAATGGTAGAGTGATACCAAGAAAGGTTCAAAATCATTGTTAACAGTTTGTTTTGTGTAACTTAATTTCTAACATATTATCGTGACATTTAGCTATATCAGCCCAGAAGGGGGCTCCATAATGCTTGAAAAATGTATTTGTATACATAGATCCATTTTCTTTTTCAAATTGAGACTAAAATATTTCTATTGATGAGTGGGTTCAATAGGGGAATTACTCTCCAAAATTAGTCCTAAATATTTAACATTGTTTGCCCACTTAACATCAACCAGATTCAACTTGATATGACTAGTCGGAAGCAAGGACGGATCCAGGGATCAAAACCTTTGAACGCTCTTGAGAATCTCGCCAAACGTCACACAAAAAAAAACGTATAAAATTATAGTTCGTGTTGTTTGAAATAAGTATAGAAATACGTTAATCAACATGGAGAGTCTGAATATTGATATTTTTAAACACACTATAAAGAAACGAATATCCCTGCGATACAATTCTTAATACATTACGAAGAATTAAGACGTATTTACGTATCAAGAGTGGAGAGGAACGACTCAATGGGTTCGCGTTTTAACTTCAGTTGTTGTATTCATTTATTATTATTTTATACAATTTTTATATATTTGTTTCTTGTCCTCCAAAAAATTGACAATTATTTAATTCACTTGGCTATGTATGAAGGAGATACAAATCTTAGCTGAAGATAAAAAATTAAAATTTTAAAAACGCATTTACTACCTTCCTTCAATTTGTTTTTGTTATTTTTCAAAATTCCAAAAAATTAAAAAAAAAGGTTTACTAAATTTTGGATCTGCGCGGAGCTCAGTTACCAGGCGAGAAAATTTTTATTTTTAAATTTTTTTTTAATGTTTAACAGAAATAAAACAGAAGTGCTTGGAAAGCTGCTTTGATCAAAATGATCCCGAAAAACGAATGTGGATGCATATCGTCCAATCAGTCATTGGAAATATGTTGAAGAGGGTCCTTCTTGACAGAATTCTAAAGTTAACGAGCGTGATTGAAGCAATATCCAGCCAGATCGGCTTTTGAAAAAGTCGCAGCGCGCCAGAACAACTTCATCGAGTTGTTAATTTCGCCTTGGAAGCCATAGAGCACAAGGAGTACGCTGACGCAGTGTTCATGGATATAGAGCAAGCTTTTGTATAAATTGAAGGGTCTGTTAATAATAGTAATTGAAATTGTTGTTGTGGGTTTGGCATAGGCCTATATGCACTGCGACTAGCTTGATCTATTATACACCCCTTTATATTTAGACCTTTACTGTGTCGAAAAAACTAACCAGCTCTTTCACATGAAGCTTATGAAGGTCTTCATCTTCTAGTAGGAATGCACTTAAAATTTTGTGTATCCTGTGACCTAGCGGTTCACCGTTTGTGATCAGCTGTTCCATAGACTTTTCCCCATCACAGCAGTCTGCATGTGATCGAATCCGATATGTCTAATCTGTGTAGATGTTTATTGCTGGCGAAGTGGCCTGTTAGTGCTCCAGAGAGTGTCTTGCGACTTTTCTCTTTTTTTTTTTATTGTGGCCACCCAGTGGTTGAATGCGTTACTGCTATCTATAAGGACTTTAGAAGTGAATGTGCAGCTTTTTAGTGCTTTAAGGACTGATTGACTGTCTAAGAGTATTTTAATTTTAACTCTCTTAAGTCCTCTTTTGGACACCGTTCCATTTGGAAAATTGTGGTGTTAGTGCTTAAGGTAATTAATTTGTGTGCTCTGGGGCCCTCAATTCGTCCTCGTGAAGCGTTTTTGATCCATCTGTATACCATTTTTGTGAGTCGTCATGTAACCAGATTGGGTTAGCATTCCATTCCTCTCTCGATGGAAAAATGACTTTGTATCTCTTGATAGAATTGGTTACTGTATTTGTGTGGTCATTTGCCTGTCAGGATTTGTAGATGACCATTGAGATTTCCTGGTTTGAATTTTTCTTTCAAGAGCATTGAGAGTGCTTATATTGCAGCCTCTTGCTGTATTGCTAGGTGTACCAATGGCAAATTTAGTAGTGCTTCCTTAACAGCAGTTGGGGTAGTTCTCATTGCCTATGTGACGCTTAGGCATTAAGCCTAATTGTCCTTTCATGGTGATATTTACTGATATGTCGTCTGCATATCCCATTGTTTTGCACCTTCTGTTATTGAGGGCTTCTATTAAGGACCATAGCAGAGGTGAGAATACCTCCTACTGCGGAAATCCTTGTACAACTTGAACGCTAAGTTCGATTTGTTCTAGAGATGCTGTGATTTGTCTTTGGTTTAGTTACATTGCTTACTCATTTTACTATCGTTGGATCTACTCCTCTGCTGGAGAGTGCCAATTCTAAAGCAATAGAAAAGTTCGCGTAATCAAAAGCCACTTCAATGTCCATGAACACACATAAGGCAACTTCCTTTAGGCTTAGCGCATTTTTTATAGATCGATCAATTGTGTGAAGCGCTGCGACCGTTGATTTGCCTTTTTGATAGGCAAATTGCAACATGTCTAGCGGAGTGTTAGATATAACCTCTTCTCTTATGTAGCATATTTTCCATGGTTTTTAGCATGAAAGACGATAGGCTGTTCGGTCTGTATGACTTAGGAGATTCTGGGGATTTATTTCCTCCCTTTGGCAAAAAAATTACATTAACCTCTCGCCATATCTTACGAACATATCCCACTGTTAGACTAGATATAAATATTTGAGTATAGTACGTTTTAGTCTCATAGATCCTTTAGTGCTAGGAATATACCATCTGTTTCTGGTGATTTAAAGGGTGTGAACGAGTTTATTGCCCATTCTACTCTTTCGCAGTTGACTACCTTGATAATAGTAGAATTTATTGCCCTGAGATTGTTGTTGGTTAATGCCACTTAAACTTTATCATTGGTTGCGTTTATCCGACCGTCAGAAAAATTAATTTTAAGGAGAAGCACAGTGAAAGAGTTTATGAAGCTACCGTCCGGTACCTTTTATCAATGACTTTTGTATTCTAGCGGTGTATCGAGACATCTTTAGGTTCCTCACAGAAGTTTTTCCATGAGTTCCATTTTGTTTTCCTTAAATTTTATATAAAGTTAGGGACTTTTTATACTCTTCCCATATGTTATTCTAATTTGCGTCGTTAAATTCCTGTCTTACTCTGTGACCCAACGTAACAAGTTCTTTATTTTACCAAGGAGCCCTCTTCCTTGTGGACTTCACATTGAGTGGATTCCATTCGTGAAATTATGGAGTCGGTCAGTATTTCGACTGATGCGTTCAGTTCCTCTGTCGATTTGAATAGAAGTGCGCTTCTGGTTATGTAAGACTCTAGTCATTCTGAGCATTTCCCCCAGTTCTTGGCTGGCACAGACAGTATTCTGAGCGTTTGCATCACAGCCAATTATTAAGGTCTTATTGTGGGTCTTATGGTATTCCACTAGACCTATGATGGTCGGTGATGGTGCTTCGTTTGTGACTCTTGGAAAGTAAGCTGAGGTTATGGCAACCTCTATTTGATTTCCACTTGAGATTGCTGCAACAAATACTGTTGCCGTGTAAAAAATTTTGACAAAAATTTAATATTGGTATCAATGGCAAGTGCAGCCCTTGGTTTGACTGCACCCATGTCATAAGTTACCTGAGTGATTGGTATTTTAATGCTTGCTATACTGCCTCTATTTATCCAAGGCTCTTGGATTAACCCCATGTTACTCCACAGCTGTTTCAAATTGTAAGCAGCTTCCGAAGAAATGGGTCGATTTGTGTAGCAGGTGACGGCGCAAAACCAACCAGCAGAATAATGTGGGCTGGCCTCCCACAAGGTAGTGTACTTGGTCCCACCCTTTATTCAATTTACTCTGTCGATATGCCAACATCAGAGGGTATCTGTCGCAGAGGAGAACGATGTCCTCATTGTAACCAATGCTGACGATACATCTGAGCTGATCAGAAGCTTCTCCCTTGGTGTGGCCACAGAAACCTTGCAAGTATAAGCAGACAGATTCGAAAGGTGGGCGCTAATTTGGAATATCGGCATCAATACCAGCAAGTGCGCCAGGGTCACCTTAACCAACAGACGAAGTTCTTCTCAAGGTATATCAGTGCTCGGATCTATATATATCTCAACAGGATAGGAGGCTCACCTTCTCGAAGCACATAGCAATAGTGCAAACAACTGTGCACTCTTTATTTTTATTTTATAGCAGCCAGACTACCAATAGTTTAGATTAATTCCGACTTTACTTTTATGTAAAACACATTTAATTTTAAGTTTTTTGCACTCAATTTATTGTATTTTCGGAACATAAAATATAGCAACTTGTATATATGATGTTATAACTATTTCTCCGTTGTAGTACTTCGTAACTATTTGTATTTTAGATCTAACCCCATATCTAATTAAGCTCTAGTTTTCAATTTCCAATCTAATCTATTATATTTCCCTAAATTCGATATAGTGTGACCCGACTGACTCTTCGATAGTTTTGGTTATACCGACTTTCTTGTTTCGACATCTGGTTTTAAATAGGGACTTTATTAAAAGAGTTTGGTTATCCAATTTGTTTTAATTCCCGAAATATCATTTATATCAGCCTTACTATCGAATAATTCATTTCAATCTAACTTTTTATGTATATCTACTATCATTAAATTTAAAGATTTGTGCATAGATTTTTATGCAATTAGCTATAATTTTATTTATCGGACCCTGACTATGTTGTGATTATTCGTGGCTTCTTTGTTTCCTTATCTTTAGTTGG
Source organism: Chymomyza amoena (assembly GCA_037043745.1). NCBI lineage: Eukaryota > Metazoa > Arthropoda > Insecta > Diptera > Drosophilidae > Chymomyza > Chymomyza amoena. Next base: position 5,873 of record JBAMAX010002002.1, read on the forward strand.
TTTTTTGACTTCCCTGCTTCTTTTTTTGTTCATCCTAAGCTAGATTTTGGGTTTTCATGTCATTATTTTGCCTGACTATGGTATTAGTTTTTATGGTTGCTGTTTGTTTTTTTCTCATAAGTAATGCGCTAATTTTTATCGTCATCTTTCCAGATATCCTTAATAGAATTTAGCGCCTTTTCAGTTTCTTTAATCATTTCCTGCTTATCTCGGGCGTGCTCTACATGAATGCGTTCAATCTTGCGCATAATCGGCAGGAAAACCTGGTAATTAACAATTTCATCAATGTCCAAGGAAGTATCCATGTTATGTTTGGCATTTTCCTTCTTCTTAGTGGCTGACTCCGAGCTATGTTTTCCGGTTTCTGGCTCTGGATCTCCCTTTAATTTTTTAATGGACTTAACTGTCTCGCTTATCAGTTGCTGCGCTGCAATTTGCTTGTACACTACGTCCTTCAAGTCTGAACCACGCCATAATGCTAAGGACCCATATTTTTTACTCAGCTTTTTTTTCATTCCGAAAGTAGATCCACAACTATTCATGCCCGTGTCGGTCGATACGGCAGCATCTTTCACCATGCCCATGTTACGTCCAAAATTATAAAAAGGATCTTCAGCCAGCTGCGTTTTTTTAAGGCGTTGCAGTTCGGCATCAGACTTTATCTGGCGTCTTTGTTTCTGTTTTTGCTGGGTTGGCGATTCTAAATCTGGCAACACTACATCTATTGAGCTTTGTTTTTGATCACGACGGCGAAAAGTCTTCTTATTCTGGCGCTAAAAAGTATAAAAAAATATAGCATAAGCTGAACAAGGAGCATACGATTTTATCGAGAAACTTGGTTTATAAAAATATCATTAGAAATCTAGATTATCTGGAAGATCTAGGCGGACGCTCAAATAGCTCAAAGTGCAGTATTTCTAAACTCATTGAAAACTTACCCTTAACTTTTGCTCTCGGAGCTCTTCCAAAGATGAATCTTCATTCATGGTACGTTGCGGATTTTGAAGGCGTTGCAGTTCGGCATCAGATTTTGTCTGTCGTCTTTGTTTTTGGTATTGCTGGGTTTGCGATTCTAAATCTGGGAACACTCCATATGTTGAGCTTTGCGTTTGATCACGACGGCACAAAGTCTTACGAGTGTTCTTATTCTGGCGCTAAAAAGTATAAACAAAAATTTGGTATAAGCTACGATTTTATCGAGAAACTTTGTTTTTAAAGATTAGATTATCTGGAAGATCTAGGCGTACGCTCAAATAGCTCAAAGTGCAGTATTTCTAAACTCATTAAAACTTACCCTTGACTTTTGCTCTCGGAGCTCTTCCGAAGAGGAGTCTTTATCCATGGTACGTTGTTGTTTTTGAAGGTGTTGCAGTTCGGCATCAGACTTAGTCTGGCGTGTTTGTGTCTGATATTGCTGGGTTTGCGGTTCTAAATCTGAACACACTCCACTCTGCTTTTGATCGCGACGGCGCAAAGTCTTACGGGTCTTTATATACTGGTGCTAAAAAGTATAAAAAAAAATTTTGCATAAGCGAAGCATACGATTTTAACGAGGAACTTGGCTTATAAAAATATCTTAGGAATTCTAGATTATCTGGAAAATCTAGGCAGACGCGCTAACAGTTCAAGATGTAGAACTCCTAAACTCATTTGTAACTTACCATTTGCTCACTGAGCTTTTCCGTAGAGGATGGATTATATTCATCCATTATAGCTCGTGAGCTTGTAATATTTCTATGAAATAAAAAATAAATATATTTATATATATTACGAAGCTGACAATTTTTCCAATGCCAACGAATGGCTTTATAATTATTGATGTAATTTGAAGGCAAAAGCGTTGGTCATAAGATTAAAAAAAAATATACATTGAACTATTCGGGGTAGTGTGCCTACGTAGGTTCTATTCTAACAATAAAAAAATATTGTATCTGCACCAACTCTCTGCGGAAAAACTAAAATCTTTGTAAGCAATAATTTTTTTTAGGCCCCACACTTGAAGCAACCCCGGAAATCTAAGCCGAAACAAAAGCTGCAAAATAAGTTGCGAAACACTTACGCAGATAAAGGCAGTTTCAAAATTTACGACCGTACTAGAAAAACTTGGAAACAGATAACAAAATAAAAAATGGTGTACGTAAAGTCGGGCGCGGACGACTTTGGGATACCCTGTACCACTAGCTTGCAATAAAATCCGGTTACTTCACAAAAAACCAAATACAAGAATATTTTAACAAAAAATTTTTTTTTGACCAATCGCTTCTATGGGAGCTATATGATATAGTCAACCGATTTCAATAAAATTTGACACAGTGATACCTTAAAAAAGATCTTAATGCTGAATTTAGTTCAAATATATTTACAAACAAATGAAACCCAATGGATTTTGTATAAAAAACGTTATTTTGGACCGATTGGTTCTATGGGAGCTATATGATATAGTCAACCGATTTGAATTAAATTTAGTACAGTGCTTAGGAACTATTACGAATATCAAATTTGGTCCTAATATCTTAACAAACAAACGAAACACAACAAATTTTGTTAAAAAATCGATTTTTTGGAAGATCGGTCCTATGAGAGCTATATGATATAGTCAACCGATTTTGTTCAAATTTGGCACATTGCTTAAGGGCTCTAACACATTTCCAAATGCCAAATTAGTTACGATATCTTTATTAAAAAACAAAATATAGCGAATTTTGGTTTAAAAAAGTTATTTTGGCCGATCGGCCCTATGGGAGCTATATGATGTAGTCAACCGATTATTATGAAATTAGGTACAGTGCTTGGAAACCGTAAAAACTTTTGAATACCAATTTTGGTTACGATATCTTCATGAACAAACCTCTTTTTTTGTCGAGGTCGTATCAAACACCCATTTGGGAGCTATATAATTTATTCCCGATATCACAAAAATAAAATAAACTTGTCTCCTATGGAATAATATGGGATCTAGTGTGAAAGTTTGGTTACTCTAGCTCTTACCATCTCTGAGATCTAGGCGTTCAAACGGACAGACGGACAGACGGCTGGCGGACAGACGGACATGGGTATATCGACTTCTCTATTTTTGGTGGGGCGTCTCCGACGTCTCCTTCTCTATGTTACATACATTTTCGGCTTGCACAAACTTAATATACCCTTTGTACCATACGGTACAGGGTATAAAAATAAAAGCATTATTTTCAATTGCTCTGAAAAAGTGGTCAAGTTATAATATATCAAGCGAGTATTTACGCGGTAAAACAAAGTCTTCTCCTAATAAAACTGTCTCGTCTGGGGTTTTCGTCGTGCCTTTTAAGTTGGATATCATCATATTTATCCAATCGAGTCCAAAAGGTAGTTTTTAAAGGCTGCGAATCTACAGAAATTAAGGTAACGTCAGGGGTACGTCCCTCTTCTTTTTAATTTATTTTTAAATATTCTCCCTCAATTAAACTCATCTTCTCGCATTCTTATGTACGGATACGGATATGTTATACGTATGATGTTAAGCTCCGTATGTTCTACTTTGATAATAATAAGTATGTACTCAATATCAACCAGCTCTTTCTCAACTAGTCCAAATTTAATGTTTTGACGTTTTATCGTTCTGCTCCTTTTTGGCTACTTGCTCTTTAGAATCTTCTACCTTAATACCTCAGTGTAGCGGATGGAATGAATGAATGAATGTGAAATTGAATGTAAGTATTATTTTTTATTTCTTTTTTGGTATAAACTGTTTTAAATTAGTTTAACATATTCATCATAGTAATCATAGAAAAAAATGAATTTGGTTTTTGCTAATTGAATGACTGCGATAGCGATCACTTCTTAGTTAAAGTTATTCTGCGTCATAAACTCTCAAATGTCGCCAAAACTAAAGGAGTGAAAAGAATAAGATGGAACACGACCAAATTATCAGAACACAGAATAAAGGATTACCAGGAGGAAATTAACAAGGAGCTGAACAACAAGACTATCTCAAAAAATATCGAAAAAGAATGGAAAAACGTAAAAGAAATAATAACAGACGCTGCAAAATCCACGATTGGCATTGAAAAGAAAAAACCGAACTCAGATTGGTTCGATGAGGAGTGCATAATCGCGATTGCAATTAAAAACGAAGCGAGAAGCAATTGGCTGATAAAAAAAACAAGAAACGGAAGAATTATATATAGAAAAGAGAAGAGCAGCGACTAAAATATGCCGAAAAAAGAAAAGAGAAGTTATGAAGAGAAGCATAGAAAGTATCTGTGAGGACTTTACATCCAAAGAAACCCGAAAATTTTATAGCCAAATTAAAGCAGAGAAACAAGGCTACCAACCTCGCATAAATATCTGTAAAAGCAAGAATGTCGCGATACTTACAGAACAACAGAAGATAGTTAATAGATGGCTAGAGCACTTTAATGAGCTGCTGAATGCTGGCGATGTAACGTATATGGAAGACAACAACTCACTTACCGATAATGACGGTCCTGCTACGGATTCACCAGATGACCAGCCACCAACTAAGGACGACATCAAAGAAGCTATTAACTTTATGAGGAACTTTAAGTCGCCTGGTGAAGATAATATTACGAATGAGCTATTAAGGAACGCAGGCACTAAATACATCGAAAGAATACAACACCTAATCACATTAATTTGGAATGAAGAAGCAATGCCAACAGATTGGAACACAGCAGTAATAATACCGATTCTTGAAAAAGGTGACAAAACCAACTTTAAAAATTATCGAGGGATATCACTTTTGAGCACGACGTACAAAATATTCGCAAGAATTGTGAACAAAAGGCTTATAAAGTACGCTGAAATGGTGCTCCCGGAATACCAATGCGGATTCAGGCCAGGAAGGTCTACATCTGATCAAATATTTGCTCTAACACAGTCAATGGAGAAATGCTATGAACACAATATTGACTTACATATGCTCTTTATCGATTTTAAACAAGCATTTGATAGTATTATAGTGTATTGTAGATAGTGATTATTCCCATCATATTTAAAAGATGCAAAATCCCAGATAAATTAATAAGGATTATCATGATGACTTTACGGAGTACCAAAGCGAAAATAATGATACAAGACTTAAGATCGGAGGTCTTTACTATACAAACCGGTGTAAGACAGGCCGATACCCTGTCATCTACAATTTTCAATCTCTTGTTATGCAGCGCAATAGACGAAGTAAGTGATGCTAAAAGAACCGGACATATTCTAAATAGGACAACCCAAATATACGCCTACTCCGACGACATCGCAATAATTAGCAGGGACAAAACCGATTTATCACGAACGTTCTATGATATCGAAGCAGCGGTAGAAAGAATAGGGCTGAAAATCAATGAAGAAAAAACAAAGTATTTGCTGATGTCAAGGAATAAAAGCAAAATGGCTGCAAACACAATAAAGATCGGGGAATACGCTTTTGAAGCGGTAAAATCTTTCACGTATTTGGGCTGCAAGTTAAGCAGCGATAACGCAATGCAGGCCACAATTGACGATAGAATCCAAGCGGGCAACAAATCATACGCATCACTTATAAAACTCTTCAAATCACGGCTCCTCAGTAGAACATGAAATTAGCGCTATATAAAACTGTAGTCAGGCCAGTAGTGCTACGGATTTGAATCTTGAACACTGAGTAAAAAAAAAAAAAAGTTAATGGTATTTGAAAGGAAAATTCTAAGAAAAATTGTTGGCGCTATTAATGACAATGGAGAGTGGCGAATTAGATGGAACGACGAGCTAGATCAGCTTATTAGAGGAGAAAACATTGTACGTTTCATTAAATCACAAAGACTAAGGTGGTTAGGCCACGTGTCACAAATGGAACCTTCTAGAGCCCAAAAGAAAATCTTAGATGCAAAATCATACTACACCAGAGCAAGAGGCAGACCAAGATCGCGATGGATGGAAGAAATAAAGGAGGATATGGATAAGATTAAGATAAAAAACTGGAAAGAGTCAGCAAATAATCGTGCAATCGTACATTATGTTCAGCAGGCCAAAGCTCACAAAGAGCTGTAGCGCCAAACGATGATGATGATTGAATGACAAGAATGACAAGCGTTAAAATGAGATAATATTCGGTACTGGAATGTTCCAGTTTTTTTCTTAGCACTTTACACCAACTGGCAATGCATAGTTGCAGCTAAAGATATGCCTGAGATAAATGATTATATGTGCATTATTTAGCTACAATTAAAAGTACTCTAAAAAATACGACATTTAGTATCAAGTTCCACAAATTAGTTCTAATTAAAGGTGCAGTGCTGTACCTTTTAGCTGTCATCCTTGATTTTCGGTGGCACAAAAACAGTCTTTATTATTTAGCTACGCTTATAATTCTCAATCAATTTAAGCATCCACAACAATTAATTGTATTTTCTTGAATTTCATTTGTGTCTTTTAATATTTATTGCAAAATCTGTGAAAAATCAGTAACAAACTTGGTTTTATATTCCAAGATTGCGTACGGGTCACAAAAAAAAATTCAATTTTTCCATCTAAGTGAACTAAAAACTATAAATAGTAATTTTAATTAAAGTGATTAACTTTTTTAACTACGATAGTGGCTATTTTATCTATTTAATATAATCGATATATTGCTCAATGCATCTGTTTATGATTTTTGTTAACTTCTATGAAACCTAGAGGCTTGACCCGGTCTCCTGGTCGTGGTGGCGGTGTTCTTATTGCTGTAAAAGTCGCCTTAGAATCTCATTTACTATCTTCAAATTCTCCTATTGAGATATTGTGTGCGATAAAAGTGTTTTTTAACATACTGACATGCTATAGTTTTTTGAACGACGGATTCGGGATCAGCGACCCAATTTTTTTTTTAATTTTTTTAAAGAAAGTTCTGCTGTATTGAATAATTTATGTGTCGAGAATTTATTTTCACCGATAGAGCTTCAAATTAAAGTATCCAAGCTTTTCTTCCAAACAAATTTGTCTTGTTTTTAGTCGGGTTGTCTGTCTGTCTGTGCCTGATGTGTATATTTTTTTTATTTTAACAAAATTAAATATAGTATTTAATACTAAACTTAATACTAATTTACTGAGCACTAGCAACTGGGGCCTTCGACTCGCAAAATGGGATTCTAAGCCGATTATTCTCAAGTATTTGGTATGGGGTCTGGGATCCGAAGAAGGCAGCTCTAATACTCTCAAGATATGGACACGAAACCAGAAGATGATCCACGGTAAGATTATCTCCACATAGTACGCAAAGGGGCCCTGCAGCGCTAGTTAATAGATATTCAAGTGTGCCTTGTGTATGTCCTATTCGAAGGAGTATAAACGTTCGGCAGGCAGGTCTGTTGAGGTTGGCAGGCAGATTGATTTTTGCGCAGCTGGGATTGATTGTTGAGAATCTATGATTAAATAGTCTCCAATTAGCCATTTTTTTTTCATTAATGTGATGTAGGGCTAGATTTTTTATGTCTTTGAAGCTGATAGGAGTAAAGAATATGGATACTGCGGTCCTGATATATTGAGCAGCCGTGTCGGCATTTTCGTTACCAGGGATCCCTTGGTGGCTGGGAGCCCAGAAAATGATGATTTTGTTTTTATGAGCTGTAACGAGCTTTCTAATTTCTTTGATTGTTAAATCGCTATGTTCCCAGTTACATACTGCAGATATTGTGGAAAGACTGTCGGTGCAGATTACAAACGATCCCGAGTTTCTAGTAGCGAACTGGCAGGCTTTTAGAACAGCATATGCTTCAGCGGTGAAAACGGAGTTGTATGGCGGTAGCGATCCACCGGCGACAATTGTGTTATCGGCATAGGTAGTTGCATCCGCCGTTTTAGATCCGTCAGTATAGAGCCACGACTTATTACCAAGTATGTTTTTTTCGGATAAAAATCGGGCCAAAAATTCGTGGCTTGTAGTAAGGCGTTTGGCTGAGTTCCATAATTTGATGTTAATATTATCAATGTTGGAAGTCCAGTACGGTGGTGTCTTGATGGTATTGTCTGTAGTTGGCAAAGGCAGACCAAGAAGTGTGCTGTAGTTGGCGCAACGCCTTAAAGTTTATATGCATTTATATTTCCGCCTCTGTTTAAACATGTCGGAGAAGTCTTTAGATAACAGACGATTGGTTGAGGTGTCTAATTTAGGTAAGAGTTGAACCGTTGTCTCTTCAGTGCGATCCGGGATGCTGGGCGATGGGAGATGTAGGAAATGCATTGATAGCTCGGCGTATAGCTCCGTGGTATGGAGCTTCCTCCATTTTTTTGATGTGGGACCTAGCGCACCATCCGTAGATCGGGAGGCCATAATCTATTTTTGAGAGTATTAGTGCACGTGTGATGTTATGAGAGTGTTTTATGAACTTGGTGTATTTTGATGTTAAAAACTTAATTATTGACGCAGTGTTGCTTAAAAAGCAGCTTGAGTCGAATATCCAATATTTTTAAGTTTCTACTTTTTAATACATTTGTTCTTAAGTTTTAAATCAGAAAAGTTACAATTGTGTTTTCGACAAATATGCAGTGTTTGACATTTTTCTTTGGCAAGAGAGTGCGCCCGATTGAGATCCCCGCGAATCGAGATGTTGTAGGATGCTTAGAAGTTTAATTTTTACATTGTTAACTTGTTTTGTCTTTGTGTATATAAATGGATACGTAGATAATTTTGTGTCTTGTCAAAATGGTGTTAATTTGTTCAAACGCTATCGTGAAGAGAACGACAGAGAGTGGAGAACCTTGTGGGATTCCATTAAATAGCTTGTGGGAGTCAGAATTAGTGTTGTTAACACAAACTCTGAAAGTGCGATTGGACATAAAGGCTTTTATAAGGTGCATGAAACCCCACGCGATCTAAGGCTCTTTCAAAATCCGTCGCCAAAATGGTAACATGATTTTTTGTGGAAAGAGCGTTCGATGCGAAGTGTTGGATACGCAGCAAAGTGTCCATTGTGCTGTGTGCCTGCTTAAATGCTACTTGGTTATGTGAACATCAGTCTTCGTGCTATAATTTTTTCTATGGTTTTGCCTATACAGGATAGTAGTGAAATAGGACGTAAACTATTTTCATCGAAAGGCATTTTTTTAATCAAAAAATATATATTTTTGCGACCAAACATAAAATTTGATGTTTTTTCCCCTTGTAAAAACACTTTCTTGACAAACTGTATGTTTTTTTGTACTAAATTGCGATATGTACTGTATGTCAAGGAATAAAGTAAAATAATAAATGCCAAATTATTAATATCTGTAAATATTGCAATTTTTAAATCTCCCCAAGTTTCGTTCTTTCTTGTTCTTTTATGTATCGTCGAAAATAAAAATTGTCAATTTTGTACTTGTAAAGCTGTTATACCGTCAAACTGTTGTATAATAATGAACGTAGCCATTAAAAATTAGTTTTAAGACACTTTGTTATACTGTAATACTGTTATACAGTAATAAACGTAGCCATTGCTTATATAGGCAATGAAGTTATATAGCATATATAGAATAAAAACTTCGTTTTAAGTTATTTGTATAAAATACAGGGTCCGGCTCTCGAAGTGTAACCAAATTCAGACCGCTCGCGCAGCTGACGCACGGGCATCAGCTGTCTGTAAGATAGCTAAATGATAGTTTAGAGTATTGTTTACAAGCGCACGAAAGCATTTTGCCGTGAGTAAACGCGAAAAAAAAATCAGTAATGGATTTCAAACGTAATAGTGTAGTTGCATTATATTTAGCTGGAAAATCACAACCAGCGATTGTTCGTGAGCTCGAACACCTTAAAGTAAATAAAGTTTTCGTTTATCGCACCATAACTCGTTACAATGATACTGGTAGCATCGCAAAACGTCATGGAGGTGGTCATCAAAAGACTGCAACGTCACGTGAGATGGTTCAAAAAGTGAAGAAGCGACTTGAGCGAAATCCCGGACGAAGTGCCAATCAAATGGCGAAAGAACTGAAAATATCTGACCGTAGCATCCGTCGCATACTGAAAAATGATCTCAAGGTCAAGCCTTACAAGATCCAAAAGGCACATGATCTCACACCGAAGCAGCAACAAGTCAGACTTGAGAGCGAAGGAGTTGCTTCGCTTGGCCGAAAGCGGTCAATTGCCGAACATTGTGTTTTCTGACGAGAAAATTTTTACAATTGAGCAATTCGTAAACTCTCAAAACGATAGGGTTTACTTGAGGGACCGTTCATACGAGAATTTGAGTCATCGATTGGCCACCAGGAGGCAGCACCAGCCACAGATAATGGTTTGGGCCGCTGTAACCGCAGATGGGCGCTCTCCAATCGTTTTCATCGAGCCTGGCGTCAAGGTTAATGCGCAATATTATCGGGAAAGTATTCTGGAGGTTGCTTTGAAGCCGTGGGCAGACAAACATTTCGGTGGCAGACCATGGACGTTTCAACAGGACTCGGCACCGTCTCACAAAGCTCGAGTGAACCAAGAATGGCTAAAAAACAACGTTCCGAACTTCATAACGTCCACACAAAGGCTCTCGAATTCACCAGACGCGAATCCGATGGATTATTCTCTTTGGGCCATTTTGGAGAGCAAGGTCCGAACTAAAAGATACAACAGTCTCGAGGCGCTGAAAAAAGCCATTGTCCACGAGTGGGCCAAAATACCTGCAAGTCACATTCGGGCAGCTTGCGATTCATTTTTGGACCGTCTCAAGGCCATAGTGAAGGCAAAAGGTGGCCATATTGAGCGAAAGTAAATTGTTTCTAAATTTTGTATTATTTTTACACATTTTGTACCTTGAATTGAGTAAAGGTAATTTTCCAAAATGAATTTATGGCCTTTTTAATTGGTTCGAGTGCCGGACCCTGTATATTTATACAGCAGCCTAAAAATAATTTACTGCATAAAATATAACGCTAACAAGCGAACATAAAAAACTGTTATACTGTATATAACAACAAGCGGACTTATTTCGTTTGTTATATTATTTGGTATTATTTAGTGTTTTTCGATTAACAATATTTTTGGTTTTGGATGATAAGGTCACCCTTGTTTAAGCGTCACAATTGCATACAGTTTAAGACTTTTTAGTAATTTAGTTACTTTGGAGCTGTGAAGTGTTAAAGTGATAATAAGTTTCTAAATTGTTTAAGAATTTAAACGACTACGCATTACGAGTGCATGAACAATAAGACATAAAGTCACCTGCGCAACCAAAAAGAAAATTTTGTTTCACCAAAAAAAATAACAAAATATAGGAAAAGGCGAAAACGTGATAATAGTTGAGGTGATCTATAATGTAGTATATTATATGCAAGTATGCACTTGAACAATTTAATTTGCAGAAAGCGGCATCAGCAGTGAAACTTTCAATCCCAGTGCGTTGGACACAGGCCGGAAGCTCGTCAACTGATTGCAAAGGGCTGCCAAGGAAATCTAGCAAAATGGTACGTAAAAAAGCATTTCCAGCTTCGCTTTAATATTATTGAACAGCTAATTAAGGCAGAGTAAGTCGGCCCGCTGAGGCGCATAAATTTTGGGAGAGTACAAAAAGTGAGAGAGAGTACACCACACACACGCACACACACACAAAAGTGTTACGTGCTATGAACAGTCACAATGAAAATGAAAATTATGAGCCCAGCCAGAGAGTGCTACGGCATGGCCCTATGCCAGAGGTAGGCAATCTCTTAATTTACATAGTTCGCCAGGCGGCTATTGCACCAAAAATCTGCAGCAGCGCAGTCGGCTCATGCATGGTCCAAGTGTGTAAAATGTGTCTCTTATTCGTGTGCATTTTTGTACTGAAATACTTTCGGAAAATTTTCTGGCGTTGCCACTTTTTTCTTAAGCATCGGACACAAAGTTGCTTGTGCATGACTTCAGCTTTTGTTGAGAGATCTCGCTACTCTTACTGAATTACAGCACTCGAACATTAATATGCCGTCATGGTATAATAAAAACAGGTAGCATACTAAGGCCGAAGCTTCTTAGAGATGTTTACCAAATTTTCGTCTCGTAGCGACTGTGCATAAGGAGAGTGGTTTAAGCGCATATTATTTTGATGTCTCTCTTTTTCTAGCTCTCACTACAATTTGGAGAACAACGTCAGCAGCATTACTCTATATGGTTTTATGTGCATGACCTCGGATCTTGTTGAGAGAGTGCGCTGCGGTCAATCTTGCTTATTTACTCCCACAAAATAAAAGCGCTCCAGCATTAGTATGCCTAGGCTTTGATGCTGTGCTGGACACAAAATCAGTTGACCACTTTAGTATACCCTCCCATTGCAGTACGGGGCTGCACCTCAAGCCGTCTCCGCTTCATTGCCAGCAGTCCGTACCTAGTCAGTCCAGCTCAGCTCGTGACGAAGACTAAAAGATCTGACTTCATTGTGCGTTATAGCTTATCAGACTGTTTCTAGAGATTAGAGCAAATTTTAAGTAAGCATCCATGCAGACCTTGCCGCAGTAACGTTTAAAGCATTTTTAGCTAATTTGAAGACGGGCTTACTAAAAATTCGTTTAGTGTTCTGAACCAATGGTTAATACGCTGTAAAAATCGGGAAAAGATAGATCCTGCACAAACTACCAATTTTATGAAACTGATAGAAGTGTCCTTTCTACTCGAGTCAAGCACCCTTGCCAGGGTATCCACGCGGAGATTTCCGAACTATCTGATTCTTTGGACCGACATTTGGCCCATACATTTGACAGGTTTTTAGAAAACTTCAAATATAACTAGTTTAGATATTCTGATAGAAGCATCCAATCTAGCCGCGGCATGCAACATTGTCAAGGTTTTAAATCGGGGATTGAGGAATTATTAGTTTCTTTGGTTTATACACAACTAATTTCGAGATTCTGAACCTATGTAAATGATCTTGTTCAGCCAAGGTTTTAATTCAGAAATTTACAGGCTATTTGTTTCGTTGGACCCGCGTTTGGTAGGAAAGTTTTCGAAATCCAGACTGTGTCGGATTCAGGATTTCATCATTTTATTATTAATTCTTTGGCATTCAGTACATATCACAATTTAGTAAAAATAAGAAAAATTGAATACTTTATGTATATAATGTAACTCCTGATCAGAGCATAGCGCGGTCCCGTTTCTTGATTAAGGTGGGGTTACTAGCCCAATGCAAAAAAACTTAATTGCATTTGGGTCGACCGTGATGGTTTTATACCGGAGTAAGACTTCTCCAGCTTGTCTAGTCCGCGGTAGATATTCATTTAATCGCAAATTGTATTTTTAATAAAATGTGTATTACTTTATGTAGCTTACCCAGAAACATTTAGCTTTAATTCTTATTGTCAAGCAATATCAATTTGCTTATTGACTTCGCTAGTCACCCTGTTCTCAATTAAGACAACTTTGGGGGTTCTCCGAAATCTCTTCTGTGTAACATGTGTATCCTATTTTTAAAATATTTCGGCATACGCGGAAGTTTCGGGTTCATTAAAATTTCAAATCATTCCGCATGTTTTCACAATCTTTACCGACCTACAGGGATTTTCGTCTCGATGCCAGTTTTGCTATTAACCATGATGGAGCACGCAAGAACTAAGTCGTAATGGGCAATCGTCTTCTGAGAATCTAAAAATCTATATTAGGTAGGTCTGCTCTTGTGTTTCAACCTTTAGCGACTTTCTGAAGATGTTTGGCCTTGTTCGCTTACTTACTGAGTGTGGAGTATTTATCGATTGATGTTAAGTTTAAATCAAAAATTCCATTTTCTGGAAGTGGCCTCTAGTCTGTTCGAAAGCCGAAAATAAAGCCTTAGCCATGTCTAGGGCGGCCCTCTTGCCCTTATAGGACTTATAGGAACTTATGTATCTATCTAGAGCTTGACGCGTATTGAGGCTAGATCAGATCCGTCAATTCGAAGAATTGCATGCAAACGGTTCCAAGAATTGTGCCATTTATACCGAGTATTAGCTGAAAACAACTAGTCATTCGATGATTCAACATCTAATACCCTTTAAATTTGTCTTCGTTACAGGCCTTCAACAATCGGCAAGCATCGCAGCGCGTAAATGTCATCAAGCCTGATGTTCTTCCGCCGAAGGAAAAACCCGGACAGTACACAAATCTAATGCACAAGTTCAAAAAGACGGTTCTCGATCCGTTGAAAACCAAAAAGTATGCCGAGATTTTTATGAATCTACTATGATATTATTAAGAATCCCATGGATGTTAATACTATTATTCAGCGCATAAATAATTGCTACTATCAAAGCGTTACGGAGGCTGTAGATGATTTTAAACTTGTTATAAGCAACTGCTTTGAATATTACCGCTTAGATACTGCGACGCGTAAAAAGGGAAAAATATTGGAAAAGTTCTTCAATAAAGAAATAGCAAAAATAACATATGCATGACGGACTTGGAGATACCTTCGCCAAAAAATCCACTACTTTTGACAAAACCCAATACGGTATTCGCAACAACAAATGATTCGCAGGTTGCCTGCCATGACCATCTGGCAAAGCTTTTCTACCACACGAGTGCGATTGAAGAAGAAACTCACCCATTTTTCTTTCAGCAGCATTGGAATCTGCTGAAAACAAAAGTGGAGGAATCTCAATTCCGTAACTTGGAAGAATTTATGGAAAGTGTGGACAATATTTTTAAGACCTTCCAAAATGTCGGCACTCGTCTTTACACGGAATGTAAGCAACAGCAACCGTTGCCTGCTTTAAACATAAAGCAGGAATTGACAGGCATCTTTAGAGTACACTATGATGTCAACAACTTGATGGGCATTGATATGGTGGATTCCAATTGGAACAACGATGTTGCACACACCGTAGTATATCAATTTTATCGACAAAATTAAATTATTTATAAATGCTGAAACCAGGGATCGTAACTGTTATAATTTTTAAAATAAAAATTATCAAATAATTATTATTTTTTGATTTTTTTCATTAAAATTACATAATAATTCGTATATACTTAATTACAAAATAAAAATTATGAAATAATTAAATGTCAATTTTTATTTAAAAATTGCAAGATAACTCTTATTTTTTAATTTTTATAATAAAAATGTAAAATAAAAATTATTGACCAATTTTTATTTTATAAATTGTGAATAAGAGTTATTCTAATATATATATAATATATACCACCATATGCTTAGGTTTCCTCTCTAACATATCTTTTATAATGATATTATAGTTTTTATTTTTATTTTGAAATCAGATTATACTGAGAATTCTTTTGATCCTGTTATGGTCTCTAAACATTGAAATAATGAATCTGTAAAATAAATTTATTTTCCCTGAAAGTATTGAAGTGTGATAAAATAAAGTGATGTAGATCTTAGGATTTTCCTTAAAAATTTTCGCCGCGGAAAATCATGGTAGGGTGGTTAGCGAGCGAGAGCTATGTTATGATTAACATCTGCATAGCTCACGGAAGTTTGTGTCATTGGTAATATTAGTAGGTCTTTTTTTCCTTTATTTTCTATTAAGGGTTTCTATTTCTTTCTCTTATCATCTACTTAAATGGCATTAGGGATTTTTATTTTTGTATACAGTAAGTTGTTCGGTTGAACGAGTCAAAGTGGTGCGGCACAGTCTGAAATGCTACATTATCTATATAGTATGGGATTGAAATTGAAGAAGTTGAATCCAATAAAGAATAAACTTCTAAAGAAATCGTGAAAATACTTTAACTAGGGAAATCTTTAAAATTCCTCATTAAATTATTTTAAAATATTTCCTTCTGCGGCGTCCTTGATTTCATATTTTTTTGTTATATAATACATATGGGGGCTCTATAGTAATACCGATTTGGGTACAGCCACTGTAGCACTGTGGGATAGAGTATAAATATTGTGTGAAAAAACATCGCCGCAAATTAAATAACCAATCACTTACTAAATTAAATTTGTTAAAATAAAAATAAAATCGAAAATCTGTAGACATTTTTAAGTTTGGATTTTCTAAATGTTTAGGTATACGTAAGAAATAGTAAAGTTTTGATGTTTTGATCTAATTGTAAGCGGAAAGGGTTAAGCTGATGGTATGACCACTTAGCTATATCAAAGAACGAAGAACTATATTATTTATGAATAGAAGCATGAAGATATGTCATGTACTATAAATCTCCATGTTGAGGCCCTATGCTTCAGTGCGAAATATATGCTGATAAATTATCATGTACTTAAAAATTTCCTAAAGCTTCGATGTTATATTTATATATTAGTAAAAAAGTTAGCCCAATCAGTATCTTAAAAATTCTAAAATGCTGCCAACCGTGATTATTATGCGCATTATATAAAAACTACAATTAAAAAAAAACATTACATTTTATGCACATAAAATAAATAGCATATGTTACGGAAAAAAGTTAAACATTAAATTAAAAATACAAATTAAAAAAAATTTATTTTTAAACTTAAGCCTAATTTTTCAGCTTAAACCTAATTCAACTTAATCCTATGTAGTGTCTAGAGTTATACCTAATGTCCTAAAGCTAGATGTTAGAAGTCTGGAATCTGAATCAAGCATGTTCTGAAAATGAGAAATTGTAAATTATGAGAAATATTAATTAAATTTTGAAACTTTTTACTTACCTTTAATCTGTTATTTGTTTCTATTGCCATGCCTATACCGGGATTCGAACCCGGGCCGGTGGTACGACAGATGTTAGTCGTAGCCATTGAGCCACCACCGACGGCGATAATCAAGCGACTAATGGCACACTTAAGCTGCATGTTCCATCTCTAATTTTTTTGTCCCCACTAGCAACAAAATATTACTCTACTATAGCTAGGCCCTGAGCATTGTTTAATAAATGTTGCTTTGTTTGGGTAACAATAAAAAATTTAAAAATTATGTTATAATTATAATAATATAATTTAGCGCTTAGTTTAAATAATATAAAATTCAAAAATATAGCGCCAATCGCAATTGTTGCGTTTCGATATGCATTTCGATAAATTCAATTCAGGCATGACTTGAAGTTAGCTGCGGCATCTATAAATTAATGTAAATAATTGAATCACTGCACTAAAAATGTTTATTTAAAAAAAAAGAAAAGCTAAAAGTACTTCCAGCTACATTAAACATTGTGACCACTGTGCGCCATCTATGCGTCTGCGCCGACGGCGACGTCAATGCGACGCTTGCGTTGCACTTAACAAAATGCAAATAGCCCAACACGAGCAGCGCTGCCGTTGCACAGTGGTTGCTGTGTTAGATAAGAAAAACATAAAAACACAAATGTCAGATATGTTTCTTTTTAAATAAATCTGAATACAAACTGATTCCGTCAATGCAGCAGATAAATTTATTTAAAATTCTACAATTTTTTGGTTTTGATTTTTAATATTTATAATGGCGGGTAAAACTTCAACACATGCATTCGAAAAAAAAAATTATATGGCGCACAAAAATCTCGAGATTGATATATACTGGGGTGCCACAGAAAACCAATTCGATTCAATTTCGATGCAATTCCAATTCTTGGTGCCACAGACATGACAAACAACGGTTTCAAAACCGTCGACAAAATTTTTGGAGATTTGATTAAATTCATTAATAAAAACTAATGTATACAATTAACCCCTTACTTATTTGGAAAGTTTATTCAATTTCTAAAATATCTGTGTCTTTATGTTTTGCTAAATCTAATGTTTTAATTCATGATTTTCATTTTTACAAAAACGATATCAAAATCAATTGTTCATTTGCCATTCTGTGTCAACGTTCAAAATCGATTCTACAAAGGAGTTGCCACATAGTGCGGTACTAAATAATAACATTTCGAAGTAATTATTTTGGTATATTAATAAATGTTTTTGATCTTAAATGATAGTTAAAAAATTGTTTTTTTTATTTAACCTAAGTTGCCATTATGAAAAGCTACGAAATTATTGGAAAGTTGCATAAATATGTGCTGTGCACCTTTATCCTACAAAGTGGCAATGTACAGCATGTTAGGCATGGCTGTGATTGTCAAAAGTTCAACAGTTAAGGTTTATATGAAAATATCAGTAAAGGTTCTTCGACGCCTTCGCTTGACTTTTCCTTGTAGGGGGTTTCTGGTAAAGCCTTAATGGCTAATAATTTTGCAATTGGCACTTTAAAAATTAATTTTTATTTTTGTGCAAATTTTCAAATGTAATCAAACCGATTTTGCCATTCTCAATGCTGAGCACAGCTGTTGAGTCGGGTTGAGTAGGGTTGTCATACATACTCTTGTATTGGGCGGGACAAATATTCAAACTTAACTTAAAGTTATTTTGCACAAATGGAAAGCAAAATGATACAAAATATGCTTATAATTATCGTTAAATGTAATAAAGAATAAACTTTATTGGATCACTGTTAATAAACATGTATTTGAATAAGGGTCTAAATGTTCTAAAATAATTTTTACAAGGCTGCAACCCTTTGCTGCCATTCTAGCGTAAACATTCGAAATAAATTGTTCGAAAAATGAAATCAACCAGATTTCTGTCGCACCTACGGATTTTTTGGTTGAATTGGTTTCAAACCGTCGCCAAAAGCAATATCGATTTCTGTGGCACCCCAGAAAAGCTGCAAAATTAGTTGCGAAACACTTACGCAGATAAAGGCAGCTCTAAAATTTACGACCGTACTAGAAAAACTTGGAAACGGATAACAAAATAAAAAAAAACAGTGTTTTCTTATGATTTAAAAAAATACTTAACGTAAGATGGCATCAGTAGTTTTCTAAATGTAGGCAGCACTGTTTTGTTGTAATTTACAAGCATAAATAATTGCTGGTAAAAAAAATCGTAAGCCAGACCGAAAGTCGTTAGGCCTGTTGGGGAGAAAGAAAAGGCCGTTTGCTATTTATTATTTATTGTGACCTGTTTTGCTAATAAATCGATTAAAAAATGTCACTTTTGTCTTATTTGGCACACTTTAATAAAAATTTGTTTAAATTGACGGCCGTAACTTTTGCTACTGCATATACGCCTAACAGTCTTATCATACGATTTAACCAACGCCTTACGCAAGAGGACGCAATCAAAGTTCACTAGATGGCGCTAGCAGTAGCAACAAACATTCAATACTAAAGAGCAAGCATATTATTATGGGCGTGTCAAAAGCCTGATAGAAAAAATCGTTGCCAGACATTCTTTTTAAACCCGTTTACTAATTATTATTATTCAAAGCAGCTACTGCAGCCATGTTCCGATAAATACCACAAAAATACCAGAATCAGATAAAAGCTACCTCATTGCGTTAAGATGCACACACTGGTCATTACGGCAGTAACTAATTAGATTGTGAATTTTGGAACGGCCTTAAAACGGGCTTGTGTTTGAAATTAAAATCTTATGGAAACTCTTTTTTAAGCTTTGACTCTTTTAATTTCGAAGGTACATGAAACAACTTTACGGTGCATAGAGCCTTAAAACTTATTTGTTACAAATGGTATACTCTTCGTAAGCACTAGTTTTTTTTAAGTTTTCTCACACATCTCTGGAGAGTTTTAGTAAATCTCCAATTTCTAGGTGTACGCATGAAGATTATAACAAAAAAACTGTTGCCTGTAAAGTCGGTTTTACGGGCGAAGATTTTACGTGACAACGTCTTTTTCTCGGTAGAATATTTATTGATATGAATATTTTTAAATTGCACAATAATAATTCCTATTTGAGTGATTTTGTTGAGGATAGGACGATGATAGGAGAAATAGGAAATGAAAGGAAGTGTTTCTGCTGTAATGTGTCTTGCGAAAGTCAAGTCGATGGTTGTTTCTTTTAACGTAGTTGACTTAGAAACGTTTGATACGCAATCAAGATTATACGTATATTTCATGAAATTATGAAACGAGTTGTCAGACTTTACGTTTTCGTATCTCTTAATAAAATAAAATTTTCTCGGCAGTAGATAATAAATAAAAAGGTATAAACGAATGGTTTGACAGAAGAAAGGCCGAACTATGCTTGTTAGCATGCAAACAAAATAACAAAATTTTGTGTTGCTAAGGTAGCGCAGTGCGACGTTTCTATTTGTGCATTACTTTTTCGCAGTTGTAATGCAGATTTTCGGCAGATCACTGCTTTTCTATTTGCCTCCGCTTACAATCCCTCAAACGAAACGCAGCGCTTGTAATCAATTACGTTTTCTGCGGAGGTAATGCAGTATTTCGGCAGACCGCAGAGGCTATGCGCCGCTGGGGTTAATCAGTTGCGCTCACTCAAAACTAAAAATAGCCACCGCTGTGAGCAGTGCCGGTTTGGTGCTGAGCGCTAAGCGGTGCGGCTGACGCTGTGCGTTGCTTGTTGCTGCGATTCACAAAGAAGTCGCTGGTTCGTTATAGATAAGAGCAGAGCGCAAACCAAAAATAAAATAGTTATTCAGTTGCGCTCACTCAAAACTAAAAATAGCCACCGCTTTGAGCAGTGCCAGTTGGTGCTGATAAGAGCAGAGCGCAAACCAAAAATAAAAATGCCACTTATCGTTACGATTATTTATCATTAGACTTATCGTTACGGTTATCGTTTACTTTTTCAATGGTGCCACCCATACAAACCTAATTTAAGACGTTGTCACGTCAATAACCTTGATGTTTTGTGCACGGATTTATATAAGTGTAATCGAATCACGCAACTATGTTACTTTAAGTGGATTTTTTCATCCATGGGATAATAATATTTTTGCACAATTTCTTAAAAAATATTTTGCTTAAGGAAATATATTCTGAAAGAAGCTGCGCTTCAACGCTTTTTGGAGTTCTGGATTTAAAAAAGCGATCAGTTTATTGAAGTCATTCCCGCTGTGTCTCGAGAATTATGATTTATATATTTTAAAGCCTTTTTATAGCGTGTTTTGGGTCAACGAAAAAAAAAATATCAAACCTAAAATACCGGCTATAAAAAAGCAAAGTTTCGTAAATGTAAATGAAAAATACGAGAAGAGAGCTGACAGAAAAGTTAATGTCCTGTCAAGGACAAAACAATATTTATTTGTAGACAAAAAACTAATTTTGTAGTTCAACATCATTTGTAATCGAGTCGCCAATTTTTTTAGTAACGAAGTTTTTTGAATTAGATTCCAAATATTAAAATGCGCCCCACTTACATTCTTTTTTGACGTAGCAGCTTAGGCTAATAATATTTCTAAATAAAAAGTTATGTACAAAAGGGTAATCAAAATCAAAGTCGAGTTGGTGAAGAAAAGGTGGAGATGCTCTTCCCTTTTTCCAAAAATAAATATATTTCAGCATATAAATATATTTACTGCAGTATCAGAAAGCAGGATGGTCATCATAGATTTTAACAACAGTAGGTTCCGTGGAATTTTTTTATTCAATCCGCTTCCAATATATAATAGCTAAAATAAGGGCATTCCTATGGGCAGTCATAAAATCTTGATACACGAAATTGTTAGACTAGATTCATCTGTGGAAATATACTTACTAAGGAAATCCCAAAATGTATTTATTTATTTACAGGGGTTCAACAAAGTTTAATATTTGGTTTGATTGCCGTAAACGGCACAGCGAAAAGTAGTATATGATATGACGAATTAAAGCTAATGCTTTGCAGCCCCGTTCTAGTACTACCGATTTCTTTAGACCACTAGATTTTTTAAAAAATAATGCAGTGAATAATATGTATTAACTTATCCACGTCTCTAGCCCGATGGGTGATAATAAAAACTTCTTCTATGCAGCATACAAGTAGTTTTCAATTGGATTGAATTGAATTCTTTAAAATTAAAGCGATTTTGATATGGATCGATAGTGAAGTCAAAAAGGCTATTTAAAATATATGAATAAATAAGTTTCAAGTATATGTGTTGAGAGCTGTGGTAGAAAATGGATGAGGTGGTAGTCAAATCGGATCAAATCATTAAAAAGCAAGACCCCAGGAAATTCTTTTATGAAATAGCGATTAAAGATATTGAAATAATTTGAAAAACTTTGTTTGAAAATTTGTGTTACGGTTAAAAAAAAAGAGAAGGTCTTAATCCATATTATTTATGACAATTTTTGGAATACCTCACTCTAAGCCCAGTAAAAAAATTTGTGTTAATAATAATATTATTACAAATAATACCATTCAAATGGGCTAGATTTGACGCTTTAAAAAAATGTAAAAAAATGCTTAAAAGTTGAGTTTAAGGGGCACACCTAGTATGAAATTTTCAAAAATCTATTTTTTTTCCATATTTCGATAGGTTATACCTTTAAAAATAACATACTAAAATTTTAAGTCGATATTTTAAATAGTTTTTGAGTTACAGCCATTTAAAAGAGTAGCCGCTCGGCAGTTAGATAGTTGCATTGGCTACGGGATATACCTGAGATCGGGTGTCATTTCAAAAATATTTAATATTTTATTTCAAAAATTTTACTGTGTATTCTCAAAACATGTATAAATATACCCTCAAAATTTTAAATAGATGGACTCACTAGTTTTTTTTTTTTAATTCCCAAAAATGACCTTAAATTAAAATTAAATGTGTGCCCCTTAAACGCGTTTTTCTCGAAACAGCATTTTTCGAATTTGCTGGAGTGATTACTCGGAGACAAATGATTTTTTTTTTTAAATAAAATTTAATATTTTATTTCAAAAATTTTACTGTGTATTCTCAAAACTGGTATATATATACCCTCAAAACTTTAAATAGATGGATTCACTAGTTTTTTTTTGGATTGTCACACTAGGTGTGCCTCTTAATCCAAGTTAAAGACGGTTTCTAAAATTTTGCCTAATACAGATTTCAATGAATTCAGTTTTAACCACAAGAATATAAATGATTTTAGTTCAGATAAATTATACCAAATTAAAATAAACATTTAATTTTTACCAATTTTATTTTCCCTAAAAGAGATTTTTGGCACAACGACGTTTTTCATTTGACTTAAAACCGATTTCTTGGCTAGAGCAATAAATACTTTTCAGAATGATCTCGAATTAAATTATCTTGTTTTTATGCTAGTGAAAAGGTTCAAACTCTAGTTTTGACCTTTCGATTATAAAGTCAATAAACAAAGAAATAAAAACTTTTCGTTAAATATAAAATATATTTTAAAGCGATTAGATTAATTTGATTAAATTGAATTTTGCGGCATTTTATTAAAAGTTTTCATGTTGAAATATTTATGATGGTTGCGTTTTGAAAAGCATAAATCTTAAACACGTTAGTATTAAAAACTATATTTACTATTCTCAAAAATGGTGTATTATAAAATTGTGTGATATTCCAATAGCACTTCTCAACAAATTAAGTTGCTTAAGATTTCTAAGAACTTTAGAAAATATGAGCAAACATTCTAAAAAGTAAGTAACTTAATAAGTAAATAACTAACTAAATTTTAGAGGGGACTATGCTAAGCTTTTTATAGTAGATATATGCGAATAGGGGGAGTAAATACAAATGTTTGCAAAACAAGTTGTTTTTGGAGAGGGTTATTGTGATGTATTCAACATGATCTTTAAAACGGAAGTGAAAATTTATTGCATGGTTCGTATTCTAATAGGGTTCTTATGCTATATGTTTTTCAATACCTATTAATCGATACTAGTCGATACAATTAAAGCTAAAGTCTAGTGTCAATAATAATAATATTCAGCAATTAAAATGCTTATCTTGAGGCACTTAATGCATTTTTGCAAATAATTAAAAAAGTATAAGCCTTCAAAGCTTTTAAAAGGTATTTTTTATATGTTTATTGTTTTTTTAAAATACCATAACAAAATGGCGCTGCTCATGTTAGGCTTTTTGGATTTTCATAGGTGCAACGCCAACGCAAGCGTCGCACTGACTTCATCGTCGACGGAGACGCAGCAGTAGCAGAGCATAAGCGGCGCACAGTGGTCACTATGATTAATCGAGCTTGTTCTACTTTTTGCTTTGTTTATTTTTTCTTACTTTATGTACACTATAAACAATTGTTGCTGCCGCAGCTAACTTCAAGTTATGCCCGTGTTGAATTTATCGAAACAAATATATCGACCTGCGCATCGATTCGAAACAATTGCAGTTAAAGAGTTATATAAACTAAACTAAGCGCTTTATACAGATTTTTTAATGATATGTTAAACGCAACAAAGCAACATTTTTCAAATAATGCTCATGTTCAAGATATAGTCAAAAATTTGGTTAATAGTGGGGACAGAAAAATTAGAGATGGCACATGCAGCTTAAGTGTGCAAATAGTTGCCTGATTGTTGCCGCCGGTGATGGTGTAGTGGTTAGGACTTACGTCCGTAGCACCGCCGGTCCGGGTTCGAATCCCGGTAGAATGGCATGGCAATAACAAGCTAAAAAACACAATTTTTTTATTTATTTTTTTTTTTATTAATCCAAAGTATTATATATTGGGGATTAATCCAATATATATATATATTTTTTTTTTGTACTTATTTCCAGTATATTTGTTTTTAACTTCAACAAATAGTTCACAATTAACTTAATTTTAATAATTACTTTTAACCATAAAAAACTATTGAGGACCAAATTTTGTTACGATATCTTCATAAACATACGAATTATCCATCTAAAACTTTTTTATTTTTTTCGAGGTCCGTAAAATAAACTTGCCTTTTGGTTTTTGTTTGTTTTGTTGATTAATTTTGGCAGTTTTAATTGAATTGCATGCTCATATCGGTAATTGTTGACAATAAAGAACAGAATCAATCGTTTTACGATTCCTTTCCAATCTCACCAGATGCACAGCATTACTTATCAGATCGATAGCGAGCAAGCCACTATTTTTCTAGTTGCAGCATCGTCTCCGTTATTTTCAAAAATTTTTCAGCCTGAGACACATTCTTACCTTGTTATAATAGAAAAGAAAAATATGATGAAAACGTTCAAAATTTTGATAAAATTTTTGAACAAATATAACTTTTCAGAGAACAATGCGATTTTAATAATGTCTTGTAACAAAACAAAGCCTAAAATGTCCCCTTGCTTGGCTACTTATATTTTTAGAGACATTGCATTTAACATCTATCTAGCGACAATTTGTAACCGAACTTTTGCGAGTATATAGTATATAAATATATTCACAGAGATTAAATATTATATTTTTAGGTTATATATATTATTTTTCACTTTATTACTGGATCACATCTGTGTTAAGCAGCAAATATCAAATTATTCATCCCATATGTCCAACAGAGAGCTTTATATATCATCTGTTCAAAGCTTTTATTTCTAAAACTAACTGATGTATCACACGATTTCAAATCAGAGCTTACCGCAATACAGATGTTTTTGGGACATACGCTACAATCGTATGATCGAACATCTAGGCAGAGCTTTAATATCGGAGCTTTGTGGCTTTTGCGTGAGTGGTTTCTAAAGTTTATTAGGTTTCAAAGAACCGAATGCGTTGGTCTTAAAAAGATTCTCTTAGTAATATGGTATTGCCATATTTATTTAAATATTTCTAACTTGACATAGTATACAGAAAAGATTGCAGAGGCAATTTAACCGAAGATATATATTAGATTCATTTGCATCCTAATAATAATAATCCTTTTATATAAAGCTTGGACTCAATTACCCATATGCCGAAGGTAGCAGAAGCAAATTAGACTTTTCGTTGCAAAATTGCCATTATGTACTACAAAATCCTTTATTATATGTCAAAACTTGTTTTTTATTATTTCATTCTTGATTCTAAATAAACTCACATAAATAATATTGATAACACAGTACTACAAAAAAAAAAATTAAAACACCTTTCAAGTGACCTAGTGTACGTTGTTGGTCTTGACGAGTGCATCACGATAATGTGTTTCAAAATTGCCTAACACCCCGAAATTTTCAAGTTATTTCTTAAAACCCGTTTTTCGTGTACTGCGCGCACGCCAACAATAACAACGTCGTCATTTTTCAACCGATTTTCGATTGCTTTACGGTTTTATAAAGAAGAAGATTCAAGCCTTAAGATGATTTACATTTATTTATACTTCATACGAAAGAACTACGAGATTTTTGAAAAGTTATCTAAGATTTACCCATTTTTTTTTTCCGTTTTTTACAGTTTGACGTCTTTTTAACCCCCGACGCAAAAAAGGGGTGTTATAAGTTTAACGTGTCTGTCTGTCTGTCTATGGCATCGTAGCTCCCGAACGCATGCAGTGATTTCAATTTAGTTTTGTTTGTATTAAAGGTGACTTATGTGCGAGTGTTGTTAGACATGTTTGATGAAAATCGGTTGAGCCGTTTAAAAGTTGTGGGGAGTAAAAGTGGGGAGAAAAACATCAACTTTGTCAGATTGGCTTAAAGTTTGGTCCTATTGTAGCTGACGACGTCACTGATTCGAATCTGAGGTTATTTTTGCTCTATCTCTTCTCGTTTAGAAGTTATGGCCATTTGAAGTTAAAAACATCAACTTTGTCCGATTGGCTTAAAATTTGGTCCTATTGTAGCTGACGACGCCACTGATTCGAATCTGAGGTTATTTTTAACCCCCGTCGCAAAAAGAGGGGTGTTATAAGTTTGAAGTGTCTGTCTGTTTGTCTGTCTGTCTGTCTATTGCATCGTAACTCCCAAACGCATGCAGTGATTTCAATTTAGTTTTTTTTTGTATTAAAGATGACTTATGTGCGAGTGTTCCTAGACATGTTTGATGAAAATCGGTTGAGCTGTTTAATAGTTGTGGGGAGTGAAAGTGGGGAGAATGCGTAAAAAAAAGCAAACGAGCTTGACCTTAAATGTAATCTATACCTTAACAAGAATCTAAATTATAGTGAGTATATTATAATATACTCAAGTCTAACTTAACCTAACCTACCTATAAAAAGTATGAAATAAAAAATTAAATTAAAAATTTAAAAAACCCCCGAACTTAAGTAATTTTCATTTAAAAAGTAAAAATAAAAATTAAATTAAAAATTTAAAAAACCCCCGAACTTAAGTAATTTTCATTTAAAAAGTAAAAAATAATAAAAGAAACTTAATGTTAAAGTACCTAAGAATCTGTTAATAATTCTAAAAAATACGTCGCGTTGGGGGACCGCTCCTAAACTAACAATTTAAATACAAATAGTCTAATTAAGCAACAAAGATTAACTTGAAAACAAAATTAAGGAAATGCTTCAAAAACTTTCATAGAATTACTTCAAAAAATTTGCATGTAAGATACGACCGTCAACGACGTCTGCCCTCGCGTGTCCCCCAACACGACGTATTTTTTTAGATTTATTAATAGATTCTTAGGTACTTTAACATTAAGTTTCTTTTATTATTTTTTACTTTTTAAATGAAAATTACTTAAGTTCGGGTTTTTAAATTTTTAATTTAATTTTTTATTTCATACTTTTTATAGGTAGGTTAGGTTAAGTTAGACTTTAGTATATTATAATATACTTACTATAATTTAGATTCTTGTTAAGGTATAGATTACATTTAAGGTCAAGCTCGTTTGCTTTTTTTTTACGCATTCTCCCCACTTTCACTCCCCACAACTTTTAAACGGCTCAACCGATTTTCATCATGTCTAGGAACACTCGCACATAAGTCACCTTTAATACAAAAAAAAAATAAATTGAAATCACTGCATGCGTTCGGGAGTTACGATGCCACAGACAGACAGACAGTCAGACAGACAAATTTTAAGCCAATCGGACAAAGTTTATGTTTTTAACTTCAAATGGCCATTACTTCTAAGAGCAAAAATAACCTCAGATTCGAATCAGTGGCGTCGTCAGCTTCAATAGGATGAAATTTTAAGCCAATCGGACAAAGTTTATGTTTTTAACTTCAAATGGCCATAACTTCTAAACGCGAAGAGATAGAGCAAAAACGCGAAGAGATAGAGCAAAAATAACCTTAGATTCGAATAAGTGGCGTCGTCAGCTTCAATAGGACCGAATTTTAAGCCAATCGGACAAAGTTTATGTTTTTAACTTCAAATAGCCATAACTTCTAAACGCGAAGAGATAGAGCAAAAACGCGAAGAGATAGAGAAAAAATAACCTCAGATTCGAATCAGTGGCGTCGTCAGCTTCAATAGGACCAAATTTTAAGCCAATCGGACAAAGTTTATGTTTTTAACTTCAAATGGCCATAACTTCTAAACGCGAAGAGATAGAGCAAAAATAGCCTCAGATTAGAATCAGTGGCGTCGTCAGCTTCAATAGGACCAAATTTCAAGCCAATCGGACAAAGTTTATGTTTTTAACTTCAAATGGCCATAACTTCTAAACGCGAAGAGATAGAGCAAAAACGCAAAGAGATAGAGAAAAAATAACCTCAGATTCGAATCAGTGGCGTCGTCAGCTTTAATAGGACCAAATTTTAAGCCAATCGGACAAAGTTGATGTTTTTAACTTCAAATGGCCATAACTTCTAAACGCGAAGAGATAGAGCAAAAATAACCTCAGATTAGAATCAGTGGCGTCGTCAGCTTCAATAGGACCAAATTTTAAGCCAATCGGACAAAGTTTATGTTTTTAACTTCAAATGGCCATAACTTCTAAACGCGAAGAGATAGAGCAAAAACGCAAAGAGATAGAGAAAAAATAACCTCAGATTCGAATCAGTGGCGTCGTCAGCTTTAATAGGACCAAATTTTAAGCCAATCGGACAAAGTTTATGTTTTTAACTTCAAATGGCCATTACTTCTAAACGAGAAGAGATAGAGCAAAAATAACCTCAGATTCGAATCAGTGACGTCGTCAGCTACAATAGGACCAAATTTTAAGCCAATCGGACAAAGTTGATGTTTTTCTCCCCACGTTTACTCCCCACAACTTTTAAACGGCTCAACCGATTTTCACCAAACATGTCTAACAACACTCGCACATAAGTCACCTTTAATACAAAAAAAAACTAAATTGAAATCACTGCATGCGTTCGGGAGCTACGATGCCATAGACAGACAGACAAACAGACAGACAGACACGTCAAACTTATAACACCCCTCTTTTTGCGTCGGGGGTTAAAAATCAATAGCAAAAATATTAAAAATCAGGAGCAAAAAATTTGAAATACATTTTTGAATAACATTGACGGGATTAATCGTTAATTGATTAATGGCAGCGCTGCTCATGTTGGGCTATTTGGATTTTCATAAGTGCAACGCCAACGCAAGCGTCGCACTGACGTCGTCGTCGACGCAGACGCAGCAGCAGCAGAGCCTAAGCGACGCACAGTGGGCACTATGATTAATCGAGCTGGTTCCACTTTTTGCTTTGTTTTTTTCTTTTCTTACTTTATGTACACTACAAACAATTGTTGCTGCCGCAGCTAACTTCAAGTTATGCCCGTGTTGAATTTATCGAAACAAATATATCGACCTGCGCATCGATTCGAAACAATTGCAGTTAAAGAGTTATATAAACTAAACTAAGCGCTTTATACAGATTTTTTAATGATATGTTAAACGCAACAAAGCAACATTTTTCAAATAATGCTCATGTTCAAGATATAGTCAAAAATTTGGTTAATAGTGGGGACAGAAAAATTAGAGATGGCACATGCAGCTTAAGTGTGCAAATAGTTGCCTGATTGTTGCCGCCGGTGATGGTGTAGTGGTTAGGACTTACGTCCGTAGCACCGCCGGTCCGGGTTCGAATCCCGGTAGAATGGCATGGCAATAACAAGCGAAAAAACACAATTTTTTTATTTATTTTTTTTTTTATTAATCCAAAGTATTATATATTGGGGATTAATCCAATATATATATATATTTTTTTTTTGTACTTATTTCCAGTATATTTGTTTTTAACTTCAACAAATAGTTCACAATTAACTTAATTTTAATAATTACTTTTAACCATAAAAAACTATTGAGGACCAAATTTTGTTACGATATCTTCATAAACATACGAATTATCCATCTAAAACTTTTTTATTTTTTTCGAGGTCCGTAAAATAAACTTGTCTTTTGGTTTTTGTTTGTTTTGTTGATTAATTTTGGCAGTTTTAATTGAATTGCATGCTCATATCGGTAATTGTGGACAATAAAGAACAGAATCAATCGTTTTACGATTCCTTTCCAATCTCACCAGATACACAGCATTACTAATCAGATCGAAAGCGAGCAAACCACTTCGCTACTATTTTTTTAGTTAGAACATGGTCTCCGTAATTTTCAAAAAAATTTTTAGCATGCGACGCATTCTTACCTTGTTATAATTGAAAAGAAAAATATGATTTATAATTCTAGAGACATTACATTTAACAGCTAACTAGCGACAACTTGTAATCGAACTTTTTCGAGTATCTAGTATATAAATATATTCACAGAGATTAAATATTATATTTTTAGGTTATATATATATTATTTTTCACTTTAACACTGGATCACATCTGTGTTAAGCAGCAAATATCAAATTATTCATCCCATATGTCCAACAGAGAGCCTTATTTATCATCTGTTCAAAGCTTTTATTTCTAAAACTAACTCTTGTATCACACGATTTCAAATCAGAGCTTACCGCAATACAGATGTTTTTGGGACATACGCTTCAATCGTATAATCGAACATCTGGGCAGAGCTTTGAAAACGGAGTTATGTGACTTTTGCGTGAGTGGTTTCTAAAGTTTTTTAGGTTTCAAAGAACCGAAAGCGTTGGTCTTGAAAAGATTCTATTAGTAATATGATATTGCCATATTTATTTAAATATTTCTAACTTGACATAGTATACAGAAAAGATTGCAGAGGCAATATAATCGAAGATATATATTAGATTCATTTGCATCCTAATAATAATAATCCTTTTATATAAAGCTTGGACTCAGTTACCCATATGCCGAAGTTAGCAGAAGCAAATTAGACTTTTCGTTGCAAAATTGCCATTATGTACTACAAAATCCTTATTATTTGTCAAAACTTGTTTTTTATTATTTCATTCTTGATTCTAAGTAAACTCACATAAATAATATTGATAACACAGTACTACAAAAAAAAAAATATCAAAACACCTTTCAAGAGACCTAGTGTACGTTGTTGGTCTTGACGAGTACATCACGATAATGTGTTTCAAAATTGTCTAACACCCCGAAATTTTCAAGTTATTTCTAAAACCCGTTTTTCGTGTACTGCGCGCACTCCAACAATCACAACGTCGTCATTTTTCAACCG
>JBAMAX010002003.1:0-16766 GCA_037043745.1 Chymomyza amoena
TTATGAAAATCCAAACAGCCCAACATGAGCAGCGCTGCCATTAATCAATTAACGATTAATCCCGTCAACGTTATTCAAAAATGTATTTCAAATTTTTTGCTCCCGATTTTTAATATTTTTGCTATTGATTTTATAAACAGCTGTAAAGTACTAAATGCTTCTGAATTTATTTTTTGTTATGGTATTTTAAAAAAACAATAAACATATAAAAAAATGGCGTACGTAAAGTCGGGCGCGGACGACTTTGGGATACACTGTACCACTAGCTTGCAATAAAGTCCGGTTTCTTCACAAAAAATCAATAACAAAAGAATTTTTAAGCAACAATTTTTTTGTGCCAATCGTTCCTATGGGAGCTATATGATATAG
Organism: Chymomyza amoena; assembly: GCA_037043745.1. NCBI lineage: Eukaryota > Metazoa > Arthropoda > Insecta > Diptera > Drosophilidae > Chymomyza > Chymomyza amoena. Next base: position 370 of record JBAMAX010002003.1, read on the forward strand.
TCAACCGAATTCAATAAAATTTGACACAGTGATTAATACCTTAAAAAAGAGCTGAATGCTAAATTTAGATCCAATATCTTCACAAACAAATGAAACACATCGGATTTTGTATAAAATAAGTTTTTTTGGACCGATTGGTTCTATTGGAGCTATATGATATAGTCAACCGATTTGGATTATATTTAGTACAGTGCTTAGAAACTTAAAAAAACTCACGAATATCACGAATTTGGTTCCAATATCTTAACAAACAAACGAAACACAACAAATTTTGTTAAAAAATAGATTTTTTGGAAGATCGGCCCTATGGGAGCTATATGACATAGTCAACCGATTTTGTTCAAATTTGGCACATTACTTAAGTGCTCAAAAAAAAATTCCAAACGCCAAATCTAGTTACAATATCTTTATTAAAAAACAAAATATAGCGAGTTTTGATTTAAAAAGTTATTTTGGCCGATCGGTCCTATGGGACCTATATGATATAGTCAACCGATTTTGATGAAATTTGGTACAGTGCTAAAGAACTATTAAAAACTTTTAAATACCAAATTTGGTTACGATATCTTCATGAACAAACGAATTATCCATCTAAAATCTTTTTTTTGTCGAGGTCGTCTCAAACACCCCTATGGGAGCTATATAATTTATCCCCGATATCAAAAAAATAAAATAAACTTGTCTCCTATGGAATAATATGGGATCAAATGTGAAAGTTTGGTAACTCTAGCTCTTACCATCTCTGAGATCTAGGCGTTCAAACGGACAGACGGACAGACAGACGGACATGGGTATATCGACTTCTCTATTCACCCTGATCATATTTTAGGTAACTTTGGGGTGTCTCCGATGACTCCTTCTATATGTTACATACATTTTCGGCTTGCACAAACTTAATATACCCTATGTACCATTCGGTACAGGGTATAAAAATACATTAAGTGCCTCAAGATAAGCATTATAACTTATGAATATTATTATTATTGACACTAGATTTTAATTTTAATTGTATCGACTAGTATCGATTAATAAGTATTGAAAAACGTATAGCATAAGAACCCTGTTAGAATAAGAACAATGCAATAAATATATTAAATATATTATTGTAAAAAATGAGTAAAATGCCGACGGACAAGCAGATTAAATCCGAAAATGGAAGCTGCAATTTCTAAATGCGGACAAGTGTACCAGAATTAGTCCCTGGAGAAATAACTTGGATTATTTGGAGAGAGCGTCTGGATATTTATCTGTGTGAGATGGGCTGCACAGATGCAAATATGTGCAAGGCGTTATTGTTAAGGTCAGTTGGACATGAAGCATATATGGCGCTACATAACCTATGCAGTCCAGACCTGCCCTCTTCAAAATCATTTGAGGAGCTATGTGAGATGCTAGATACGCACTACACACCGCCTGTAATAATATTCCATGAATGCAGAAAATTCCATATGGAAAATAAGTCCGATGATGAAACTGTATCTGCTTGGCATGCACGAGTGAAGCAATTGGCACTTAGCTGCAAATTTGGTCCACATTTAGATGCATTTGTATTGGACAAATTCATCATAGGCATGCCAGCGAACATGTTTGAAAAATTTTGCGAGGAATATGAGTCCATAATGCTACAAAGAGCATTACAAAAGGCGATTATAATGGAAACAAAGATGACAACAAACTGTATCACTGGAACACCTGAAAGTACAGAGACAATCAATTTGGTAAAAGGCGGACGTTACAAATCGACACAGTTAAGGCCATGCAAAATACCATATGTGACTTACAACAAGGATTATATTGAGGTACTGGGTGAGTTTGAAGCATAAGTTACGTATCGTAGTAAAACTAAGTCTTGTTTGGTTGTGGTGACCAATACGGATATTCCTCCATTGCTAGGTAGAACATTTTTGAAGAGTTTTGGTTTTGGGTTACAAGAAATAAATCATATTAAACAAACAAACAATCATTCTGTAATAGTACATCAAATAAAAAATGATTTTCCATCCGTGTTCAAAAAGGAGTTATGCTCTTTTACAGGTGATAAAATATCTTTGAAATTGTCGGATGAGGCCAAGCCGATCTTTTTCAAGCCAAGGTCATTACCTGTGGCATGGAAGGCTTAAGTAGAAAAGAAAATTAGTGAGCTTGTTAAATCAGGTATGCTCGAATTGGTTGACGGTGCTGAATGGATACACCGCTTGTTCCAATTGTACGATGTTTGTTCAAAAAGTATCGCGAATTTAAGTTTTTGCGGGTTACGTATATTCAAACTTGGATTTTTTGTGGCGTTATGTTGGTACTCATGTCTCTCACTTATGCCGACAAGCTCGGCCATTTCGAATGTTCACTTAATTGTTGACAGCTGCTTTGCTTGCAAGTGTTTTGGCTCGTCGAAATTCAAATCTACGTAACCCGCAAAAATTAACAAATCTGCAATACTTTTTGAACACACCTCGTAAAACCAAATGGTGATATGAGTTTGTGTGCAGACTATAAGGTGACGATAAATAAATACCTTTTATATACTTCAAATATCCCTTGCCGAGAATTGACGAAATTTTCATTTCACTCGAAGGAGGAAAAGTCTTCACCAAACTAGATCTGTCGCAAGCATACAACCAACTGTTCTTAGACAGCGGGTCGCAGTTGATGTGTACGTGGAGCACCCACATAGGATTTTTTACCATTTGGTAAAAAGGGAGCAGCGGCAATTTTTCAAAAAACCATAGAAAACGTGCTTCGAGGTATTCCCAATGTTGTCGTTTATCAAGATAATATCACAATTACGGGTATAGATATGATGTCCCATTTAAAAACGTTGAGATCTGTGCTAAACAAAATAGAATCTGCCGGGTTAAGATTAAATGAGGACAAATGTCTGTTTTTCCAAAACCGTGTCTCATATTTGGGATTCACGATTGATGAACATGGAATAAGGAAGAAGTGACAGAACTTCGTGCATTATTAATGCACCAACACCAACCAATGTATCTGAAGTCAGAGCATTTACTGGCACTAAGGTGAAAAAAGGACACTAAATTTACATGGAGAAAATTCTGTCACACAGATGTGATGACAATGTGCTAAAACCTAAAGCCTTTATTGCCAGAGCCTTACGAGCTGCTAAAAAAAAGGCATAGTACGATAGAAAAAGAAGCTTTAGCAATTGTGTATTCCGTCACTAAGCTGAAACTGTATTTACTGGGCCAACAATTTACTTTCAGAACAGATCACAATCCACTTCTCTGCTTATTTGGAGAAAATAAAGGTTTACCCATAATGGCCTTAGCAAGATTATAAAGATGGGCGTTAACTCTAACTGGTTTTAATTACAAAATAGAATACATTAAAGGATCATTGAATGAAGCAGATTATGTATCACGCATATTGCAATCAATTCAAAGTAACTCACTGTCAACAGAATTTTCATAAGTGAATTTTGTTAATTAAAAAAATGGCGTACGTAAAGTCGGGCGCGGACGACTTTCAATAAAGTCCGGTTTCTTCACAAAAAACCAAAAACAGAAGAATTTTTGTGCAAAATTCTTTTTTTTTGTGCCGATCCGTTCCTTTGGGAGCTATATGATACAGTCACCAGATTTCGATCAAATTTGACACAGTTCTTTAATACCTTATGAAAAACAGAACAGTCAGAACAGTGAGTGATCAAGTGAAAGTCAGTGCCGCAGTTAAAGGCGTTTTCGTTCAATAAAAATACTACCTTATGTAACACAGTCGCAAAGGACGGATAAGGGATAAATAATTAGTAGCGCACCGGGTGCGACCGCGTCGGAGTCTATACGTTTCGTGTACGAGCCACGCCGAGTAGCATTGCTACCAGGATTTTATATCTGGGTGAGCGTATCGCCGTAAAAGGGCGGAATAAAGTAGAATTTGCTAAATTACAAATTGTTAGCTTTAAGCCTAATCTTGTTTTCCACCAATATTTTTGCCAATAATATTGTTTAGTGTAAAATAGAGAGCGTGCGGGCTCGATTTAAGTGTATATATTGTGATAATTGACCGCAAAAAGGCGGATAATATAATTTTAAAACTTAAAGCAAATTGTTTATTGTTTAAAATATCGAAAGTCTCAGCAAAATATAAATTTTGTTGTGACATTCACCCTGGGCATAGCTGAGCTATCCCTGCCGTTGTTCTGGACTAAACCAGAGGTCGTTACAATGTTACATACATTTTTGGCTTGCACAAACTTATAATACCCTTTGTACCATACGGTTCAGGGTATAATTATCACATAGGTCTTGATTTCAAGACAATTGCTATTCAAACGAAGCGTGGCTTAATTCTATCTGAGGTAGCAGAAGCCATAGAAAAGGGCACGATAGGTCCATTGCAAGGTGGGGAATATAAACCCTATACAATAAAAGAAAATAAGTTATCTGTTGAGTACGGATGTATAATGTGGAGGTAGAGAACCATTATTCCCGAAAAGTGGCAACAAGAAGTACTCAACTGTTTGCACACGTCACATTTAGGGATTGTTAAAACAAAAGCCCTTGCTAGATCATATGTATGGTGGCCAGGTTTGGACAAGTACATTGAAAAGTTAGTACAAGGTTGTATTTCATGTCAGGAATTGCAGGGCAATCCTGAAAAGAGTGTTCTCATTCCTTGGGAACCAGAGTCTGCCGTTTGGAAAAGAATGCACATCAACTTTGCTGGACCCATTAAAAACCAGTACTTGTTCGTTGTCGTAGATTCCTTATCCAAATGGTCAGAAGTTTTTATAACGAAAAATATCAGTTTCCAAGCTCCGCGAACTGTTTTGCAGATATGGACTTGTGGAAACTTTAGTAAGTGACAAAAGGCGTCAATTTACATCCGAAAACTTTGAAGAAATCTGTTTATGCATCTATGTTATAGCGAAATCTCATAAATATTTCAATATGAATACTTATAATAAAATGCCGCAATATTAAATTTAATCAAATAAATCTAATCGCTTTAAAATATTATCTTATATATAACAAAAATTTTGTATTTCTTTGTTTATTGACTATATAATCAATAGGTCAAACAAGAGATTGAATATTTATCACTTGCGTAAAAACAAGATAGGTTTTTTTTTGCCCTTTACGAATATTGAAAAAATTTCCATATAATAATTTAATTGTTTGTCATAATTTAATTTTTAAAAGTCAATGCAACAGCTCTTTAGACTTGCAACAAGTTCATGCTACCAGCTAGTAGGCTAAACCAGTCAAAACTGAGTTGCCTTGAAATAAATAGGTAGTATATTTTCTAAGTCGTCTCGTTCAGAAATCTCTTTTAGAGAAGATAGAATTGGTGAAAACTTAATGTTTATTTTAATTTGGTATAATTTATATAAACTAAAATCATGTATATTCTTGTGCTTGAAACAAAAATCATTGAAATCGGTTTTAGCCAAAATTTTAGAAACCATCTTTAACTTGGATTAAGCGGAACTTTTAAGCATTTTTTAAAGCGTCAAATCTCGCCTTTTTTATGGTATTTTATGTATTAATATTATTATTGAGTCGATGGCCCTACCAGCTAGCACTCTTTTTTTTTTGTTAGTTATTATATTATAATTATTTTTTTATGTATAATAATTAATATGTATAAATAAATAATATTAATATTAACACAAATTTCCTTTAAAAGGCTTAGAGTGAGGTGTTAGACAAATGTTTTATCCAAGATTTGGTTCAAGTATTCTTTTTAGAATGTAATGGACTCTCTTCTCGTAGTTTTCCCTTACTTTTACGAAACTTTGCTTTTGAATAGCCGGTATTGTAGGCTCGATATTTTTCTTCAGTTGACCCAAAACACGCTTTAAAAATACTTAAAAATATATAAATCACCATTTTTGAGATACAGAGGAAATGCAATAAACTGATAGTTTTGGTAAGTCCATAACTTCCAAAACCATTGTAGCGTAGTTTCTTTCAGAATATATTTCTTTTAGCTAAATATTTTTTAAAAAATTGTGCATAAATATAATTGTCCCATGGATGAAAATAGAAACTCAAAGGAGTTACGTGAATTACACTTAAATCCGTGCACAAAACATCAATGCTAAATGTGTTATAAGTTGAACAGCTCTAATCTTTATGCGTACACCTAGAACTTGGAGATTTTAATTAAAACTCTCCAGAGATAAAATGTGAAAACTTTTGTTGCAAATAAGTTTTAAGGCTCTATGCAATGAAAAGTTGTTAAATTTACCTTCAAAATTAAAAGAGCCAAGGCTTAATAAATAGTTTCCATAAAATTTTAATTTAAAACACAATCCCGTTTTAAGGCCGGTATGCAGTTTCAAAATTCACAATCTAATTAGTTACTGCCGTAATGACCAGTGTCTACATATTAACGCAACGTGCTAGATTTTTATCGGATTCTGGTATTTTTGTGGTATTCAGTGGAACTTGGTTGTAACAGCAAAAGTTACGGCCGTAAATTTAATCAAATTATTACCACCGTAACGACTAAAGTGTGCCAAATAAGACAAAAGTGGCATTTTTCAATCGACTTATTGGCAAAACAGTTCACAACAAATAATAAATTACAAACGGCCTTTTCTTTCTTCCCAACTAGCCTAACGACTCTCGGCCTGGCTTTCGATTTTTTCTACCAGCAATTATTTCTGCTTGTAAATTAAAACAAAACAGTGCTGCCTACATTTAGTAAAATACTGATGACATCTTATGTTAAGTATTTTTTAAAATCATAAGACAACACTGTTTTTTTTTATTTTCTTATCTGTTTCCAAGTTTTTCTAGTACGGTAGTAAATTTTGGAGCTGCCTTTATCTGCGTAAGTGTTTCGCAACTAATTTTGCAGCTTTTGTTTCGGTTTAGATTTCCGGGGTTGCATACTGGCCCTTAGGTGTGGGGCCTAAAAAAAATTATTGCTTACAAAGATTTTAGTTTACAATATTTTTTTATTATTAGACTAGAACCCACGTAGGCACACTACCCCGAATAGTTCAATATATATTTTTTTTAAATCTTATGACCAACGCTTTTGCCTTCAAATTACATCAATAATTATAAAGCCATTCGTTGGCATTGGAAAAATTGTCAGCTTCGTAATATATATAAATATATTTATTTTTTATTCCATTAAAATATTACAAGCTCGTGAATATAATGGATGAATATAATCCATCCTCTATGGAAAAGCTCTGTGAGCAAAAGTCACTGGTAAGTTTTAAATCAGCTTAGGAGTTCCACACCTTGAACTGTTGGAGCGTCTGCCTAGATTTTGCAGATAATCTAGAATTCTTGAGATATTTTCATAAGCCAAGTTCCTCGTTAAAATCGTATGCTCCGCTTATGGAAAAATTTTTTTTTTTATACTTTTTAGCGCCAGAATAAGAAGACTCGTAAGACTTTGCGCCGTCGTGATAAAAACCAAAGCTCAAAAGATGGAGTGTTGACAGACTTTGAACCACAAACCCAGCAATTCCAGACACAAAGACGTCACACAAAGTCTGATACCGAACTGCAACGCCTTCTAAAACCGCAACGTACCATGAATGAAGATTCATCTTCGGAGGAGCTCCGAGAGCAAAAATCAAGGGTAAGTTTTAAATGAGTTTAGAAATACTACACTTTGAGCTATTTGAGCTTCCACCTAGATCTTCCAGATAATCTAGATTTCTAATGATATTTTTATAAACCAAGTTGCTCGATAAAATCGTATGCAACGAACGCTGCTGCCACGATGCTCTGCGTTGACGCACTATCTCTTCCCATCAATGTGGTATGTATTATACCATTGTGCGAGAATTTACCCTCTGGCATTTCTGCTAGACCAGGGGATGTTATCCAACTGCTTAACCAAAAATTACTGGCTATACGTGATTTGGACGAAGCTGGTGTCGTTGTGATGATCGATCCCCTGATTTACGCACTGCAGTTTTACAAGCCACGTCTGGTTGTGGAACTGGCAACTCTGGGCACGGGTGTTAAGAATGCAGTAGCTGGCTGCGCAACGGGAATCTGGTCCAATTGCCATTATGTATGGAAACCAGAGCGCTGGTTCATTAACGGCTGATCGCCTTTGGCGTTTTCCATTGTGACATTACTACAAACGCCAAGTTACCGATGAACTTGGCTATGATCTCAGCAATAATGGGCTAGGCTTGGCCAGCTCTTCGTCTCGGTGCTGCCATATTGCACGAGTTAGTGCCATGCTTGGATTGAGCCCATTTGGATATCCGTCGTACCAGCCTACTGTCCAAGAGTGGATTAATACCCTATTTGTCGGCAGACCTCATGACTGGACGCCCTACTCGAACGCTCGTTCAATTTCTCTTCCAGCTGGCGATATACGTTGTGTAATTTATGGCTGTGCCAGTGTGTTAAAATTAAAATCGTAAAATAAGTATAAAAAAATTTTCTAAATAATTTTAAATGTCATACATTTGAGAGAATAGTTGTAAAAAACTATTGGAATTGGAAATTTTTTGTTGAGTATTTCCGAAACACTAGATTAGTAGCAACCTAGATATACAGGGGTGCCACAGAAATCATGATTGATTTTGGCAACGGCTTGAAATCAAATCAATAAAAAAATCCGTAGGTGCCACAGAAATCTTATTGATTTCATTTTTCGGACAACTAATTTCGAATGTTTACGCTTTTGCTAGAATGGCAGCAAAGGGTTGCAACCTTGCAAAAATTATTTTAAGACATTTATTCAAATACATGTTTATTAACCGTGATCCAATAAAGTATAATCCTTATTACATTTAAGGATAATTCTTAGCATATTTTGCATCATTTTGATTTCCATTTGTACAAAATACATTTAAATTAAGTTTGAATATTTGTTCCGCCCAATACAAGAGTGTGTATGAAAGCCCTACTCAACAGCTGTGCTCAGCATTGAGAATGGCAAAATCGGTTTGTTTACATTTGAAAATTTGCACAAAAATAAAAATTAATTTTTAAAATGCCAATTGCACAATTATTAGCCATTAGGGCTTTACCAGAAACCCCTACAAGGAAAAGTCAAGCGAAGACGTCGAAGAACCTTTACTGATATTTTCATTTAATCCTTAACTGCTGAACTTTTGACAATCACAACCATGCCTAACATGCTGTACATTGCCACTTTGTAGGATAAAGGTGCACAGCACATATTTATGTAACTTTCCATTAAATTCGTAGCTTTACATAATGGCAACTTAGTTAAAATAAAAAAAACATTTTTTAACTATCATTTAACATCAAAAACATTTAATAATACGCCAAAATAATTACTTCGAAATGTTATTATTTAGTACCCACTATGTGGCAACTCTGTAGTGGCCAGTTTTTAACATGAATCAGTTCGTATGTTTTCAAAACTTCATGAACAACCCACGCACATAACGGTTACTTGTTTACATCAGTACAAAAAGATCACACCATAATACCGTACGCATAAAGCTTAAAAGCAATTATCGTACGATAGTACAGTTAAAGCTTAGTTAAAAGCTCAGCTTAGGCTTATGCTTATCTTATTAACTGCAGCTTCGATCATTACTTTGTGATAGCTCGCTGCGATAAGAAGTGGTTAACATAAAAATAAATAAATTGAATATATATATGCTAATCTATATATATAGATATATACCTATATATAGAAGTGCCGTGCAAGTACACGTGTTTAAAACATTTGAATTTTGAGTCTATTTCTACCAAAAGTGAATAATTTATTTAAATTGAACCAATTAAAAAAGGTACGAGTTTACTTTAAAGTGAAACATTTATTTTATATAAATGAATTTCAGCTGTTTAAAGGCAAGTTGGTCCGCCTTGCACTCCACGTGTTGGAGGGACAGATGGTCCAAAGTCGAGGGCCAAACGCTCCTATTTTGTTGCTTTCCCGAAGGCTACCATTTTGACTGGATTCCTCAACCTTGGCAAAGAAACCGTTTTTGAAAAGTGATAATTTTGCGAATTGGAATAATATAGAATTCCGTAAATATATATACCTAGCGGTTTTTGAGTATCTCAGCAGACTATAAGTGTATTAATAACCACCAAGGAAAAATGTTGATCTATAAAATTAAATAATTATTTTTGTTGCTGCGGCGCAATCTACAATTTTATTTTGCAATTCATATATATATTTTTAACGCCTGCATAATGGGTATCACTTAATCTTTTTTTTTTTAATAATCTAAAATATTATTTTGGCATACTATTATTATAAGTTAAACTCACTGAAATTGTTTTTTAATGAATTTTTAATTAAGAATATTTACTGCTGAGAAACGAGTCAAAAAAAGCCATGGTTTAACCTATTGTACATGCTTATATATATATCTATATATTATAAATTTTTGAAACTTTATTTAGAATCTACACAACTCCAGCTACGCATCTTGGGCCCAACGATCGCTGCGATGTTTATACGATTTTCATAATTTTGTGAGTAAAAGAATGAATCTGGGTAAACCAGTTATTAAAGCGATATACATATATATATATACTTTTGATATTAATTTTTTTTTTTTGATTTGGCCTCGGATAAAAATATGCTATATTTCGTAAAGCGAACTCCCTTTTGTATATTCTATTGTAGTATCTTATAACCATATTTTCTTTTGAATAATATTTTTCATTTTTATTATTGATAATGCTTTGAATAATTATATTTGGAAATAACTTAAGAGTAATAATGGAAATTAAAAAATAGACGTGAATTTTGAAATGATGAGTTAAGCTTATTAATGTGTCTGTCGAATATATGTGTGAAACCAACTTTAAAACTGATTTAACTTAGATAAGCGTACTTTAACAAGGGACGATGCAGATCTGATCTGTATTTGTCATGGCAGGGAGGGTAGAGACAAGGGACCAATAACATCAGGATTCCCACATTTTAGGTATTTTTCTTTGAAGTGTTTCAATGGCGTGTCGGCGCTACCGTTTGATTAGATTAATATTTCTTTATGATCTTTAGTTTTGTTTTTTTTATGAATCGCGCATTATTTATTTTAAATTACTCGTGTACAACCGTGTGGCAAACTGGGCGAGGAAAAACCCCGACCGCCCGCGAGCTAGACCCGAGCATAGCAAGAATGCGCAACCCCAAACCCAGCTACACCTCGGTACCTTTAAGTCAACAAATTTTCACCGGTTGACAGGGGTCCCAGTTCAGTTATGAACGAAATCGGATTTTGCACTTATATGCGGTACACTTCACCTGGTAACTGAGCTCCGCACAGACCCAAAGTTTAGTGAACCTTTTTTTTTATTTTTTTTGGAATTTTGAAAAATAACAAAAACAAATTGAAGGCAGGTAGTAAATGCGTTTTTAAGATTTTAATTTTTTATTTTCAGCTAAGATTTGTATCTCCTTCATACATAGCCAAGTGAATTAAATAATTGTCAATTTTTTGGAGGACAAGAAACAAATATATAAAAATTGTATAAAATAATAATAAATGAATACAACAACTGAAGCTAAAACGCGAACCCATTGAGTCGTTCCTCTCCACTCTTGTTGCGTAAATACGTCTTAATTCTTCGTAATGTATTAAGAATTGTATCGCAGGGATATTCGTTTCTTTATAGTGTGTTTAAAAATATCAATATTCAGACACTCCATGATAATTAACGTATTTCTATACTCACATATCAATGTGAACAGACAACAAGAACTATAATTTTATACGTTTTTTTGTGTGACGTTTGACGAGATTCTCAAGAGCGTTCAAAGGTTTTGATCCCTGGATCCGTCCTTGCTCCCGACTAGTATCAAGTTGAATCTGGTTGATGTTAAGTGGGCAAACAATGTTAAATATTTAGAATTAGTCCTAAGAGTAAGGAGACTAAGTTGTCAACAAGAAAATAAGCATTTTAATTCCCCTATTGAACCCACTCATCAATAGAAATATTTTAGTCTCAATTTGAAAAAGAAAATGGATCTATGTATACGAATACATTTTTCAAGCATTATGGAGCCCCCTTCTGGGCTGATATAGCAAAATGTCACGATAATATGGAATATGTTAGAATTCAAGTTACACAAAACAAACTGTTAACAATGACTTTGAACCTTTCTTGGTATCACTCTACCATTGATCTACACACCAGGGTTAAAAATTGAAATCGTTTCAGAGAGGGTCAACCGTCCCACAATAATTTTTAGGATAGATGTACATATTCCAAGTTTACACATATTAATAATTTATTATTTAATACCTAGTTAAGTTCTCATAATGACACATGACGTCACTGCTGCCTAATCGATAACTTTACAATTTTTAACTAAGCAACCATCCATGGTAAGTAACAAGTGTGCCATGATTTATTTTGAAGTTTTAATTTTAGTTTTAAGGTTTTTGTTCAGGTTTTTAGTCAGTTTTGTTATTTTCGTTGTACCAAGCAGTAGGAAAAGTTGCCTGGTAAAAAAAAAATTATTAAGTGTTGAAAAAATATAAACATGATTTGTTTCGGACTAAAAAAATATAAAAAAAAATTAAATATATGACAGCATCCGATGATGCAAAAGGAATAGGTATAAACTGGGTAAGAACCGATTGTCTAGTATAAAAGCCAAGGAGTTACAGGAGCACATGGTTAATTTTTTGATGTGTTCTTCGAATTCATTGGGTGGATAGAAATAAATGTCACTGTGGGGGCACTTTTATGTTTGCCATAATCAATATCAACGCTTTTTGCCTTCGTCTTCAGAAATGCAGAGCCCAAAACGGAATTAAAAACGCTATCGATAATTAGATACATATCTCTTTTTTCTAGCTGAACTCGGAGCTGGTAACGTAATGAGAGACGACGAATACGTGGATCTGTCATTTCAGATGCAATGTTAACGTCGGCAAATGGGGGATTGACCATCATATATCATCATCATACACTGACAATGATCCATCCAAGGGCGACTGTTGGAACAATGCAATTAACCAGGATGCATGATGTTGATGTTATTTTTCAAATGTTCAATTTTTAAAAAATATAGCTAACAATTAAGTTGGATTGAAAACATTTAGTTTATGTTGGCTTTTTAAACAATTGACATTCATTTATCAAAATTTAATTTAATATAACTTTGTTATAGACGTGCTCGTGCCACAGCGTCTGTAGGCGGAATCATCGTGTGTTAGTCTCTCAAGCGATGATATCGATGATCTACACCAATCAGATCTCTTTTGAGTATTTTAATTTGTTTATTTTTTATGACGGCATGAATCTGTCCACAGGTCGTCTGGTTCTAGGTGATCTCAAAGCCAGTGGTACTTGTTGTTCTGTGCCTGTACTCGCTGTGGTGGTGTCGTCTGTACTGATTTCAGGAACTAGTGATGGTGCAAAAACTTCTGGTGGTTATGGTCATTATAAGTTTTGAAGGTGCGAGGATGCATATTGATGAATATTAAACATTAATACTTAATTGTAATCGACTAATCATCGATTAATAGGTAATGAACAACGTAGTCCTAATAACCATGTAAAATAAGAACCATGTTAGAATAAGAACCCGGCAATAAATTTCACTTCCGTTTCAAACATCTTGGTGTAAAATACATTACATTGGCGACGAGGTCAAATAAAAAAAATAAATCAACTTTAAATAAAGTGCAAATAGTAAATACTATTAATAAACTGTAAATACAGTAGCAAAAAAAGTGACTTAAATAAAAAAACAATAATATTGCAAAAAACTTAGCAAGACGCCGACTGACAAACTTTTTTTTTTCGATGGAAATTTAATTTTCTTGTTTACAATAAGCGTCGTAACTTAAACATTTATCAACCGATTTTGATAAACCATGACTGTTCTTACTCGGCATTAATATTTCTTCAAGATAAAATGTAAAAAAAGTAAGGTTTTTTACCGAAATGATATATAAAAAAGACGTCAAACTGTGAAAAACGGAAAAAAGGGTAAATCTTAGATAACTTTTAAAAAATCTCGTAGTTTTTTCGTATGAAGTATAAATAAATGTAGATCGTCTTAAGGCTTGAATCTTCTTCTTTCCAAAACCTTAAAGCAATCAAAAATCGTTTGAAAAATGACGACGTTGTGATTGTTGGAGCGCGCAGTACATGAAAAACGGGTTTTAAGCATTCACTTGAAAATTTCGGGGTGTTAGACAATTTTGAAACACATTATCGTGATGTACTCGTCAAGACCAACAACGTACACTAGGTCACTTGAAAGATGTTTTGATTTTTTTTTTTTTATGGTATTGTGTTATCAATATTATTTATGTGAGTTTATTTAGAATCAAGAATGAAATAATAAAAAACAAGTTTTGACAAATAATAAAGGATTTTGTAGTACATAATGGCAATTTCGCAACGAAAAGTCTAATTTGTCCTGCTACCTTCGCCATATGGATAACTGAATCCAAGCTTTATATAAAAGGATTATTATTAGGATGCAAATGAATCTAATATATATCTTCGATTATATTGCCTCTGCAATCTTTTCTGTATACTATGTCAAGTTAGAAATATTTAAATAAATATGGCAATACCATATTACTAAGAGAATCTTTTCAAGACCAACGCATTCGGTTCTTTGAAATCTAACAAACTTTAGAAACCACTCACGCAAAAGCCACAAAGCTCCGATATTAAAGCTCTGCCTAGATGTTCGATCATACGATTGTAGCGTATGTCCCAAAAACATCTGTATTGCGGTAAGCTCTGATTTGAAATCGTGTGATACATCAGTTAGTTTTAGAAATAAAAGCTTTGAACAGATGATATATAAAGCTCTCTGTTGGACATATGGGATGAATAATTTGATATTTGCTGCTTAACACAGATGTGATCCAGTGATAAAGTGAAAAATAATATATATAACCTAAAAATATAATATTTAATCTCTGTGAATATATTTATATACTACTAGCCGGCCTCCGCTTCGCTCCGGCACGCTCGCTTCGCTCGCTCGTCTAGGTCTTTATCCTACACAGTATATGGTGTATACTAATTTGTTTGTTTCATTTGTGTATTTTTTAATTGTGTATGCATGTCGACCTTCTGACATTTGTTTGAGAGAATCGCTGATGAAAAAGGAATCGTATTTTTTAAAGCAAGAATATTGAATGTGGTCAACGCAAATAAATAATCATTATTTCATTAAATTTGCTCGAACTGAAAAGAACATCATAATTGAGGTAGCAAATTTTAATGGCATAGTAACTTTTTGATTTAGTTTATTTGATTGTTATTTCTATTGGTTTACTTTCTCGTTGTTCAGATCTAAAATGAATAATATAAGTAATAATATAAGAATAAGTGTGCCGATGCCAGACGAAGAGGATGTGCCATTTGATTATTTTGAGCAGTTGAACATGAAATATCCGACAGCTGAAACGTTCAATTTAAATTGGAAATGCAATCTCTTTCACGAAGATGTTCGTTCTTCACTCATAAACTTTCAAAATGTGAAAAATCACAATTTGTTTCTGGAAGAAAATTTCAAGCAAATACCGGTCACGCCACCATTTATGTTTCCAAACCTGCAATCTTTCCGATTGGAAAACATCGTCCGATTGACCGATGAATGGATTAATTTCATCATAAAATTTTCAACCATTCGCCATCTTTACATTTTAACCATGTTTGATGGAGATTTTCTCTTTGTGACATCCATGAAGCGACATAAAGTTGCATTGCAACTATTATGCTCAGATAATATCAAATGTAGAAAATCTCCAGTCAAACATGGTTAAAATGTAAAGATGGCGAATGGTTGAAAATTTTATGATGAAATTAATCCATTCATCGGTCAATCGGACGATGTTTTCCAATCGGAAAGATTGCAGGTTTGGAAACATAAATGGTGGCGTGACCGGTATTTGCTTGAAATTTTCTTCCAGAAACAAATTGTGATTTTTCACATTTTGAAGTTTATGAGTGAAGAACGAACATCTTCGTGAAAGAGATTGCATTTCCAATTTAAATTGAACGTTTCAGCTGTCGGATATTTCATGTTCAACTGCTCAAAATAATCAAATGGCACATCCTCTTCGTCTGGCATCGGCACACTTATTCTTATATTATTACTTATATTATTCATTTTAGATCTGAACAACGAGAAAGTAAACCAATAGAAATAACAATCAAATAAACTAAATCAAAAAGTTACTATGCCATTAAAATTTGCTACCTCAATTATGATGTTCTTTTCAGTTCGAGCAAATTTAATGAAATAATGATTATTTATTTGCGTTGACCACATTCAATATTCTTGCTTTAAAAAATACGATTCCTTTTTCATCAGCGATTCTCTCAAACAAATGTCAGAAGGTCGACATGCATACACAATTAAAAAATACACAAATGAAACAAACAAATTAGTATACACCATATACTGTGTAGGATAAAGACCTAGACGAGCGAGCGAAGCGAGCGTGCCGGAGCGAAGCGGAGGCCGGCTAG
>JBAMAX010002005.1:0-17365 GCA_037043745.1 Chymomyza amoena
ATATTTTATGATAGTTTTTTAGTAAAACAAAGTATGCAGTACAGTTAGTAACTTAATTCTAAACAAAATACAGTATAATTTGCTTAGCTGCCTCGATACTTAGCTGCATCGGCAAGATAAGTGCCTCAAATTCACTTTTTGTTGCACAGAAAGTCAATTTTATATGAAATATTTTAAGTTAGCAGCATTGAAGATAAGTGGCAGATTTTTTATGACATTTTTCGAAGAAAATATTGCACTTAGCTGCGCCATCTAAGGAAACTGCCTAATCTTTAAATAAATATGTTGATATTCGCTGAGAATGTCATTTTGTGTTATTTTTTGCGCATCTCCGTTATTGGCCTTACAGTGAAACAAAAGTTGGAAATTGAAAAGGCGATCAATAATAAAGTTGCAAAAGTGAACTCTGCTTAAAGAACAATTGCGACAGGTCAACAATTAACCGTATTGTACATCAAAAAGATGCAATTGAAGAGTCTGCTGCCGCAGGTAATTTAAAGCTCCAACGAAAAGGGACTGTTTGGTCGAAGTTGCGTTGTTCATATGGTTGAAGCAACAACGCTCACACAACGTTATACTCGATCGATATGTCATCTTGGCTAAAGCAAAGAAATTTTCCATAAAATTATATCTTGGCTTTTATGGCTTGACATTAAATTTGGCAAGGTTCATGGCGAAGCTGCTCAAAATTACGATATTGCAATTGAAGAGTCTGCAACTACCTACATATATACGCGAAGTATTGTCTTATTTAATAAGGAGCTTTGATTCAAATAATATCTTTAATTATGACGAAACTGGACTTTTTTATCAATCCTTGGCTCCTGACAATAAGAGCAGTGATGAGGAAGTTGATAGTGATGATGGCAGTGAAATTAATTGTCCATCTTTTAAAGAGGCTTTTTGCGATAAATTGCAAGAATTTTTGAATTAGAAGAATAGTTTCTTCCACTGAGCATAAAACCTGCCAGACAGAAGAAAATAACCGACTTTTTTAGATAATGACATTGTGAAAAAAAGTTTCAGGAATTTCCAAATAAAACCCAAAATAGTTAATCTTTTTTTAATATTTATATGCCAACGCTTCTTCTAATCTTCGAAACATTTTTGACGTGACAAAGTCTTAAATTAGGTTGTGGCTCGGAGTCACTCATGAAAAAGTGTAACGCCCGGTAACGTTACGGTGCAGTGCTTAGGAACTATAAAATACTCTCGAATGTCAAATTTGGTCCCAATATCTTAACAAACAAACGAAACACAACAAATTTGTTAAAAAATCGATTTTTGGAAGATCGGACCTATGGGAGCTATATGATATAGTCAACCGATTTTGTTCAAATTTGGCACATTGCTTAAGTGGTCTAAACAATTTCCAAACGTCAAATCTGGTATAGATAGCTTACTAAAAAACGAAATATAGCGAATTTTTCTTTAAAAAAGTTATTTTTGCCGATCGGTCCTATGGGAGCTATAGATATAGTCAACCACTTTCGATCAAATTTGGTACAGTGACTATAAAGAACTTCGAATACCAAATTTGGTTACAATATCTTCATAAACTAAACGAATTATTCATCTAAAACGCTTTTTTTTGCGAGGTCGTTTCCAACACCCCCATGGGAGCTATATAATTTATCCCGATATCAAAAAAATAAAATAAACTTGCCTCCTATGGAATAATATGGGATCTAATGTGAAAGTTTGGTAACTCTAGCTCTTACCATCTCTGAGATCTAGGCGTTCACACGGACGGACGGACATGGGTATATCGACTTCTCTATTCACCCTGATCATATTTTAGGTAACTTTGGGGTGTCTCCGACGTCTCCTTCTATATGTTACATACATTTTCGGCTTGCACAAACTTAATATACCATTGGTACCATACGGTGCAGGGTATAAAAATAAACTACAGATATTCATATGATAATCACCGCCGAATCACCGCTGGTACTTTTTAATGACCCACGATATATTATTGTATATTAAAATGTAATAGGTAAAATACAAAACAAATGTATAAAATTGATTTCTACTTTTTCCACTCATCAAATTAGAAGCTCTGAATGAAACGCTTTCTGGATCGACTTGTATATTTTGTTTATCTATGTATAAATTGTCGCACATTTTAAATTGTGTACCAGTTCCATAAACATATGAGGCTTTGGCGCCTTCTTACGAATTCAAGGCTGCCAATCTTTTTGTGGCATTGTTTAAAATTTCGGGGCGAATTTAGAGCTGCACAGAAAGTTATTGAAACAATTTCTCATCGGGCCGCAATAAGATAGGAACATTTCCACAAGATGTTGGAGTGATGTTGAAATTTTTGGAACGGCAAATCATACGCAACATCTTCGGCAAAAGATGTTAGATGTTAATGGGCTATTACCCAACCCAAACACAATGCGATTCGATAGTTTCTGGCAAGCACGGCTTAATGGTCTTGGCAACGTTGCCAACATAATGCTAAACCGTATATCCAAGTCATTTTTGTTGATATTGTGGACCAAGAACTTTCAATGCATGCATCCCGAGAATTTGTTGACGCTACTGAAATCGTCGAAATTAGGCGTACACTGCTAGTTGGAAGTATATTATGTAGTTCATCTCTGGCTGGAGCATGATTATGTAGGACGTAAGCAGCACATGTCCTTCCTTTTTAACGCAGTGCGTTATAAATTGATGCCAAAGAATGCGCTAGAGACCTTATAGAAGGACGTAAAAAAGCTGCACCCAAAGCTGACTGCAGTTTTATAGCCACTGATATTTTAGGGAAGCACTAAAACTAGACGGTGATGCTTGAAACAAAAATAGTTTCGAGGTTGATGAGTCCTGCTCTGGAGAGCGTACTTGGGTATGAGATCCACTTTGCAAGTTTACGACACTGTTAAGCTGTCTATGTCTGAGTTTGTAGAGTATTTAGTAGTATTACAAAAAACTCACGAAGAAGTCTAAAGTTGATATTGTTCATAATGGGTATGTTTCGAAAAAAGACAATTTTTTAAAAGGTAATACAATATAAAACGAGCTTTATTTTGCAGCACACCAGAGAGAACAGTAATCCATTTGTTATTAATGGAGTAATACTATCACCAAATGCATCGGCTGTCTTCAAAAATTTGTTCAACCGTTTTAAGCATTCATGCACAATAAAACCAGAAACAGTCGATTTCGCATCTTTGTTGTCTTGTTTAAATTTAGTCAAGTTGTATGTATCTTCTTCTGTCATCCTCGACTCCCAGTGGAGCACCGCGCATCGACCATCCTCTTGTTGCAAACCCTATTACAGGATTCAGGGCACATATCATTCCATGAGTAACTGGCAGCTTGTAATTGATGATCGCTTCCAACTGTATCCTTCTTTTTTACTAAATTGTACACCGTTTTCCGGGAGATTTGATACAACTCAGCTAATTCGACTGCAGAGGTACCGGCTTTAAATTTACAACAATTTCAGCCCGTAGCTCAACGGTTAATTCCTTTGTTTTTGGCATTTTTGTAACACTTTGTAATAATTTAATGATTAAATTAAGTTATTTGTAAATTAATTTAGATAGCTATAAAACTACAACCTGTATTTGTCACTGCAAACCCAATACTAATGACGAACTTGCATTGTGTAAATACTTTTGACACAAAGAAAACGTGTGTAAATACTTTTGACAACTGATAAGCATCAGTTCACTTGCTTTGTTCTCTGTCCTATGTACCGTTATCTATATGAAATTGACTACAATCGCTTAAGAAAAGATCAAGTTTTACAACAACATAACATTTTGTTGGCCTGCAACAACAACAACAAGAAAAAAAAGTTCGTTCAGTTGAATGTGCCAAAAAAAGCTCGTTGTGTAAATACTTTTGACAACCTCTGTATGTCTTTAACCAATGGATTCACGTAATTAGTTTGATTTAAAAATATTTCCTTGAGCAAAGAGCGCTCTGTGTGCTACGAAGACGTGCTTCAATCTGTATGCTCTATGGGAATCCTTGGTAGCACCAAAAATTATTCCAGTATTATTTGCGGCTTTTGAAAGTGAAGCTGGCAGCCTCTTTATACCCTTTATTCATAGACTCAAGGGTGTTATAGATATATAAAACATAAAAAGGGGAGACAGACCAAGAATTGTATGTACCAGTATGACCTCTGCTCTCTTTATTCAATAGGTAATGTCCAGCTATACGTACGAAAAAAACTAAACCGTGCTTTCCGGGAATCATGAATTCTATGATTGGTCAAGCAAAATCAAAATCGGAAAACTTCATATTACGAAGACAATCAATTCAGTCATTTGCATAAATCGCTTGGCTTGAAGCCATCAAGATCAAAGTCCTTTGGAGCTCTGAAGCTATATTCAGAATTTGATGGGAAACGGATAATACAGGCTACACCCTGTACCTTATTGTACAAAGAGTATATTAAGTTTGTGCATATTTAACATATAGAAGTATAGTTATCGGAAACCCCCCAAAGTTGCCTAAAGTATGATGCTTGTGACTAGAGAAGTCTTTATAGCGATGCCCTTCTGTCTAGATATAAGAAATTTTATGAGCTAGAGCAACCAAGCTTCCAGATTGAATCTCTTTTTATTTCTTAGGAGACAAGTTTATTTAATTTTTTAATATCGGGGTTACATTATACATATAGCTCCCATAGGGGTGTTTCAGACGACCTCGAACCACAACTTTTAGATGGATAAGTTGTTTGTTTATGAAGACATAAACTAAACAAAATTTGGCTTTGGAATGTTTTTTAGAGATCCCCAGCACTGAACCTTATTTGATGTCGGCTGAATATATGGTATAGCTCCCATAGAACCAATCGGCCAATAAACTTTATTTGTATAAAATTCGTTGTAATTCGTTTGTTTATAAAGGTATCATAAGTAAAGTGGGAATTCAGCAGTTTTTTAAATAAGCAAGAACTGAACGTAATTTGGTCAACATCGGATGGCTGTATCATATAGCCCCCATAGGACCAATGGGCCAAAAAATGTTTTTTGTACAAAATTCGTTGTATTTCGTTTGTTTATGAAGATATTTCAAACTTCGCATTCGATAGTCTCTTAGATTTCCCCAGCACTGTACTGAATTTTATCAAAATTGGTTGGCTATATCATACAACCCCCATAGAACCAATCGGTCCAAAAACGTGTTTGGTGCAAAATACGATTTTGTTTTGTTATATAAATGATTTATTATTATATTCTTTAACACAGCAAAATTTGGAATTGTAATACTGCGATACATTAGAAATGAACATAAGTCATGCCTTATCGCATCAAATTTGGTTGACAATAGTACCAGAAAGGGTAATTCCGAAATTCCACAACACGCAAAGACATCTAACCATTGCTTAAAAACGCTTTGCTTAAAATCAAAAACTAATATTTAAATGTAACCTTTTTGCGGAATTGTTTTTTTTGCGCCGGGGAGAGCTTAGTCCAGCCCTGGAAACATTCCTTCGCAAAAGTATTGGAATCCATATCACTTTTCTTCTTTTGCATATTTCGCATGTAGTTTAAATAGCCATTGTTGAAAACCGAGGAACGATTGCAGAGTCCTTTTCCTTTGGCTGCCGTTGTCTTTTTCTGCTGTAGATTCAAGGGTCGACAATTGGGCTTCTTCTTTATTTGCAATGAAGCTGAAGATTTTTTCCACAGCAGTGAGCGAGCAAATCTTGCCCTAAGCTTTTTGGCTGGTTGTAAATCATCTACAGGCTTCTTAGAGGCATTTTTGGGCCAACCCTATTATAAAGGCAAAGTTATTATGCTAGCTGGTCAACGCTTGACCTAGCTGCTACTAACCTGAAAAAGTATTTTTTCTTTCGGTTCCATCTCGCACCATTTGCGTTTACAAAACGCTGTAATCTCGTCTTCATCCATGTCCGGATGATTCTCTTTAAACATTTTTAGGTAATTAAGAAAACATTCTTCTTCTTTAGCTGGGTCCATTTTAGTAGATGCGTTGCCCATTGTTTATGTATTTTGAAACTTTGTGAATTTAAGGAAAAAAAACTTTCGATTGATTGTTAGTATTCAGAGTTTGGAAATGAAATAAATGTTTGAGAATAAGCTAAAAGTTGGAAAATAAATTGAACGCCTACTTTAGTTGAAAATTTGTATAAAATGTTTTTAAACACTGTACTGTACTGATTGAGGAAATTGGCTCCCATATGTGATGAAAAGTGAATCCATTAGGTTTATGTTTTGTTTTTTTTTTGGGGTATCTCACATGAAGAGTAGGCACTGCGACCTGAAGAACTTTTGTATCGTACCCATTATTAGGACAAAAGACCATCTGCCTTTCTTATGAAGAGCAGTAAGTCGTATTCGTTGGGATTCAACGCAGCTGGAACGAAGTGATCCGTGCCTGACTCTGTCCCATACTAAAAACCTTATGAAATAAATATACTTTCATTAGCATAATAGACAACAGTATTGTGAGCAACCCGCGCTTGTACTTTGCTTAAAGTTCGTTCACTGTTCGCTTTTACTGTTTAGCAAAGCGCCAGATCTCGACTGTACGGTGCCTGGTCGATGGTATTTATCGATCTTTTTGCCTTACATGCTTTTAAAATCGCGGCTCGATGAGACGGCACATTATCGTCGTGCAAATCCTCGAATTGTCTGCCCACAATTCCGGCCGAAACGATGGACTCGTTCACGAAAACGCCTCAAAACAGTCACATAATACATCTTATTGACCGTTTGTCCCTCTGGAACGTATTCATTATGCATCATACCACAAGTATCGAAGAAAACAAAGAGTATCACCTTGATTTTTGAGCGGATCTGGCGTGGTTTTTTCGTTTTCGGTTCGGTTATTTCAAGCCATTAGGACGATTGTTGACTTGTTTGCATCACGTACTTGTAGACCCATTTCCCTTCACCATTTATGATGCTTATAAAGTTTGGGTCAGAATTGGCACGATCCAGCATGTCCATTGCCATCTGCATCCGATACTGTTTTTAAAGAAAATTCAGTTCAAATTTTCCACTAAAATCAATCGAGCCGTTTCACGAGACATGTTGAGGTCACGAGCTAACTCTCTAACACTGGTATGACGATTTTAAAGCACGACGTTATCGTCGGTGGTAGAGGTGGAAGACCCGGCGGAACGAAGCGCGTCTTCTACGGTCTCTCGACCTTAAACGCATTATACCACTTGTGTTTTTAATAAAACGACTCCCCATAAGCCTTCTGTAACATTCGGAGCGATTCCGCACACGAAATACCGTTCAAAATACAAAATTTGAGACAAACTCGTTGTTCAATATTTTTTGCATTGTAAGCTTCGACGAGCACTAATGGGGTGGTCTGGTTTTAACAGCTTTTTTTTTGGCATATTCATTAAGTACAGTCCTACCAACATACTGAAATTCAAAATATTAAAAAATACTTAGCGCGCGCGTTTTTGTCGCAATGTACAAGTATAAATATTGAAGTTTAATTGGTTGTTTCTTAAACTAATGATAAATATTGTAATATGAGTACATATTAATGATGAATTTTTGTTTGAAAAGCGTTAAATTGTCTGAAAAATGCATAGCCTTAAGTTTCTTTGCAAAATTCTTCGTCAATAAAAAAAATAACAAAATTTAAGTTAACTGCCTTTTTAGGATAGCTGCCTCGCAAGTCAGTGCAAACTATTGGAGGCAGCTAAGCAAATTATACTGCAATACAATTTTAAATTTTTCTTAAGTTTAAAGAAAGAAATTTAATAGAATAAATACACTGTTAAAATTATATTTTTCATTCACATATTTATATTATAATTTATAATATAATAATATATAATAACAAATATGCAATTTTACAGAAAAAATTAAATTTTTGGTTTTTACTATGATACTTTAAGTTATTTTTTTCTTTTAAACATTTTCAATTTCTTGACGAATACGTTTTTAAACTATTTATTATTTTATTTAAAGCCACATAATGGTATGCAGTTAATTAAATATAATACTTTGTTAAAATTAATAAAAATTTATTCCTTAATCATAAAAAGATGATTTCGTTTTTCATTATAGCAAATTGTGGCCATTATTATTAGTACTAAAATTATTTATCTAATTCCTACACTGCTTTTAGTTTAGTTTTACCGGCGGCTTTTTGCTTCGGAGCCGCACGAAGGCGACATAGAATAAAAATAGTAGTTTAAATTGTCATCGAAAATGATTAAAAGTTATAAATTAAAAGCTAATTGAAATAGATATCAAGAAAGAAGTGAAAAATTATGATTCATAAATAGATTAAATTTGCATTACATATATATTATTTAATCATAATTTCCCTTCTTGATCTCTTTTTAAATAAGTTTGTAATTGATAAAAATAACTATAATCATTTTCTATTGCGATTCAAATGAAAAATGTTTTTTGATAAAATAAATCAATCACACTAAAGTTTTAAAATATTTTATTTCATACTGCGTATTCATAAATACAAATGCATAAAAAGAACATTATCAATAGCATTCTATTTTGTTTTTCTTTAAATCAAGGCATTGTATTATTTATGACAGTAAATAAAATGGTTGAGCTGGGAATAATACTAAATATCAACTAGGGTAGGGGTTGGTGTAATTTTCGCATAATATATATTTTTCTAATTGAATTAGATTAATGTTTTTTAAATATTTAACAATTATAGGCAGTAAAACCATCTGCCAAGTAAAAATTGGTAACAAGTCGCTGGCAAGCGGCTACGTGCGTGACACAGAAGCAAAAAGCCGACGGCAAAACATCGGCTCATTTGCTTTTTGAAAAACTAAACTAAAATAAAAATAAAAGACGATCCGTAACTTTAAAATAATTGAATTTTACTGTTAACGGTTTACCTTCCCTTCCTCGTTTATTAGACAACTGATTTTTATCTATAAAAAATACAGACAATATGCAATGCAATCCGTTGAAAAAGAATCAGCAAACCTACCACTATGTACGAGAGTCTCTTCAAAATCTGTAGCTAACTCAGAGCTTAATATGGCAACCTGTCGGTCTTTCGAAGTAACACCGCCTGCAGTCTGTTGTGCAATTTCTATTTCATTGGTAGCTCTTGTAGATGGCCGCTCCTAATAAGCAAAATATCATTATAATTTTCGATTCATAATGGTGTCGGCCAGCTACACCCTTACCAGCTGAGATTCACGCTGAGCATTCGCTTCTTCAGAAATCGCTGTGGGCCTTAATTGTAAAGGCGCCTTCCGATCTTCCAGTGTATTGACGTCTGCAGCCTCAATGGCGGCTTTAGGTGTGTCTTCAACAGATGATTGACCCTAAGCAAAATAGTTCGTTAAAGATTATTAGAATATTTAATGCGTAATGGTGTCCGACATTTTTATATGTTCTATCAACTCTTACCAGCTGAGATTCACGGCGATCATTGCCTCCCATAGGTCCATTAAACTTAGAAACCGTTATCGCTGAGAATTGTTGTGGCGCCTTCCGATCTTCCAGTGTATTGACGTCTGCAACGTCAATGGCGGCATTAGGTGTGTCTATATCAAATGATTGCTGCCAAGCAAAAGAGATTGTTAAAGATGATTAGAATATTTAATTTTAATTCGTTATGGTCTCCGACATTATATGTTATATCCACTCTTACCAGCTGAGATTCTCGGTGAGCATTTCCTCCTGCCGGTTTGCCCCTTCCTTTACCTCCAGTGAATCCTGTAGCTTTTTGTATTACCTTGGATTCTGCAACTGCAAATGAACGTCAATAATGTTACATAGCCTTTAAAGAAAAACTTTTGGAGAAATGCTCAACTGTTACCTTTACTGGTCTGAACCTCTTCCAGTTGAGATTCACGGCGATCATTGCCTCCCATAGGTCCATTAAACTTAGAAACCGATGTCTATGAGAATTGTTTTGGCGCCTTTTGATCTTCCAGCGCATCGTCGTCTGCAGCCTCAATGGCGGCTTTAGGTGTGACTAAAACCGGTGATTGCCCCCCCTAAGCAAAAGAGTTCGTTAAAGATGATTATATTATATGTTATATCCACTCTTACCAGCTGAGATTTACGGTGAGCATTTCGTCCTGGCGGTATTTTTTTACGATCAACGCCTGCAGCCTCATTGGCGGCTTTCGGTGTGGCAACAACAGATGATTGCCCCTAAGCAAAAGAGTTCGTTAGAGATGATTAGAATATTCAATTCCTAATGGTCTCCGACAAGTTTATATATTTTATCAACTCTTACCAGCTGAGATTCACGGTGAGCATTTCGTCCTGGCGGTATTTTTCCACGATCAACGCCTTCAGCCTCAATGGCGGCTTTAGATGTGTCTATATCAAATGATTGCTGCCAAGCAAAAGAGTTCGAAAAAGATGATTAGAATATTTAATTCGTAATGGTGTCGCTATTATATGTTATATCCAGTCTTACCAGCTGAGATTCACGGTGAGCATTTCCTGCTGGCGGTTTGCCACGTCCATGGCCACCAATGAGTCCTTTACGTTTCGGTACTTGTACTGCCGAAGCCAAGGCAACTGCAAATGAGCGTCAATGTTACATAACTTATATGCTTGGATAGCTAAAAACAGGCAGATATGCTTTAATTGAACCCAGAGGGAAGTTAATTGTATAGAGGGAACAATTCGCTCTTAAGAAAAAGCTCCGAAAAGATTTCATCTTGGGATTGGCTCGCAAACGGAATTCAAAGTGAAACAAACAAAACAAAGACCAACAATGTTCATTTCTTTGCTGCATTTTGAATTTGGATCCGGCTTACATTGCTTTTTCAATTGTTTCAATTTGCAATTTGAATATCCTGCAAGTATTTATGTTACAATGCATTTATTTTACTTTTTGTTGATTTGTAATCAATGATTATCGGCTGCTAAAAATATATAGGACATGCTTTTTGTTAAACTTTAGAATGCCCTAGTTAATAAAAAATAATAATAAAATTGAAATATTACTCAATACTATTGCTTCGCTTTGGTTTCGATTGATTAAAAAACTTAGTTCAAATGTATTTAATGTTACATGCAACATAATTATAATATGGTAAGCATTATGGCTAAAATGCATTCATGAATATTAATGCAAATGCGACTAATAGGTAGTCTGACAATGTGTAAGGACCCAAAAGTTTTAGGAATTGAGGCGCTAAAATATTTATTCAACTACATACATATGTATGTGTGTAAGGGAACAAATATAAATGTTTAAAGAAATGTTGGGATATGCTTTTCAATGTTTTGGTTATTAAATTGGCGCCAAAAATGTATTTAAGTATTTATAAATAAAAATTAAATTAAAAATTTAAAAAACCCCCGACACAAGAATTTAAGTAATTTTCATTTAAAAAGTAAAAAATAATAAAAGAAACTTAATGTTAAAGTACCTAAGAATCTATTAGTAATTCTAAAAAAAATACGTCGTGTTGGGGGACACGCGAGGGCAGACGTCGTTGACGGTCGTATCTTACATGCAAATTTTTTAAGTAATTCTATGAAAGTTTTTGAAGTATTTTCTTAATTTTGTTTTTAAGTTAATCTTTGTTACTTAATTAGACTATTTGTATTTAAATTGTTAGTTAGGAGCGGTCCCCCAACGCGACGTATTTTTTTTAGAAATATTAATAGATTCTTAGGTACTTTAACATTAAGTTTCTTTTATTATTTTTTACTTTTTAAATGAAAATTACTTAAGTTCTTGTGTCGGGGGTTTTTTAAATTTTTAATTTAGTTTTTTATTTCATACTTTTTATAGGTAGGTTATTTTAAGTTAGACTTTAGTATATTATAATATACTTACTATAATTTAGATTCTTTTAAGGTATAGATTACATTTAAGGTCAAGCTCGTTTGCTTTTTTTTTACGCATTCTTCCCACTTTCACTCCCCGCAACTTTTAACGGCTCAACCGATTTTCATCAAACATGTCTAACAACACTCGCACATAAGTCATATTTAATACAAAAAATGGCGGACGTAAAGTCGGGCGCGGACGACTTTAGGATACCCTGTACCACTAGCTTGTAATAAAGTCAGATTTCTTCACAAAAAACCAAAAACAGAAGAATTTTTAAGCAAAAAATTTTTTTTTGACCGATCGTTCCTATGGGAGCTATATGATATAGTCAACCGATTTCAATAAAATTTGACACAGTGTTTAAATACCTTACAAAAGATCTGAATGCCAAATTTATTTCAAATATCATTACAAACAAACAAAACACATCGAGTTTCGTATAAAAAACGTGTTTTTGGACCGATTGGTCCTATGGGAGCTATATGATCTACTCAAACGATTTGGATTAAATTTGGTACAGTGCTTAACAACTATAAAATACTCACGAATGTCAAATTTGGTCCCAATATCTTAACAAACAAACGAAACACAACAAATTTTGTTAAAAAATCGATTTTTTGGAAGATCGGACCTATGGGAGCTATATGATATAGTCAACCGATTTTGCTCAAATTTGGCACATTGCCTAAGTGCTCTAAAAAATTTCCAAACGCCAAATCTAGTTACGATATCTTTGTTAAAAAAGGAAATATAGCGAATTTTTCTTTAAAAAAGTTATTTTGGCTGATCGGTACTATGGGAGCTATATGATATAGTCAACCGATTTCGATCAAATTTAGTACAGTGATTGGGAACTATAAAAAACTTTCGAACACCAAATTTGGTTACGATATCTTCATAAACAAACGAATTATTCATCTAAAACGCTTTTTTTTGTCGAGGTCGTCTCAAACACCCCCATGGGAGCTATATAATTTATCCCCGATATCAAAAAAATAAAATAAACTTGCCTCCTATGGAATAATATGGGATCTAATGTGAAAGTTTGGTAACAGACGGACAGACGGACGGACGGACAGACGGACATGGGTATATCGACTTCTCTATTCACCCTGATCATATTTTAGGTAACTTTGGGGTGTCTCCGACGTCAAACTTATAACACCCCTCTTTTTGCGTCGGGGGCTAAAAATAGCCTCAGATTCGAATCAGTGGCGTCGTCAGCTACAATAGGACCAAATTTTAAGCCAATCGGACAAAGTTGATATTTTTAACTTCAAGTGACCATAACTTCTTAACGAGAGGAGATAGTGCAAAAATAATCTCAGATTCGAATCAGTATGTCGTCAGCTACAATAGGACCAAATTTTAAGCCAATCGGACAAAGCTTATGTTTTTAACTTCAAATGGCCATAACTTCTAAACGAGAAAAGATAGAGCAAAAATAACCTCAGATAATCATTGTCGTCGTCAGTTACAATAGGACCAAATTTTAAGCCAATCGGACAACGTTGATGTTTTTAACTTCAAATGGCCATAACTTCTAAACGAGAAGAGATAGAGCAAAAATAACCTCAGATTCGGTTCAGTGACGTCGTCAGTTACAATAGGACCAAATTTTAAGCCAATCGGACAAAGTTGATATTTTTCTCCCCACTTTCATTCCCCACAACTTTTAAACGGCTCAACCGATTTTCATCAAACATGTCTAACAACACTCGCACATAAGTCACCTTTAATACAAAAAAACTAAATTGAAATCATTGCATGCGTTCGGGAGTTACGATGCCATAGACAGACAGACAGACAGACAAACAGACAGACACGTCAAACTTATAACACCCCTCTTTTTGCGTCGGGGGTTAAAAATAACCTCAGATTCGAATCAGTGGCTCGTCAGCTACAATAGGACCAAATTTTAAGCCAATCGGACAAAGCTTATGTTTTTAACTTCAAATGGCCATAACTTCTAAACGAGAAAAGATAGAGCAAAAATAACCTCAGATAATCATTGTCGTCGTCAGTTACAATAGGACCAAATTTTAAGCCAATCGGACAACGTTGATGTTTTTAACTTCAAACGGCCATAACTTCTAAACGAGAAGAGATAGAGCAAAAATAACCTCAGATTCGGTTCAGTGACGTCGTCAGTTACAATAGGACCAAATTTTAAGCCAATCGGACAAAGTTGATGTTTTTCTCCCCACTTTCATTCCCCACAACTTTTAAACGGCTCAACCGATTTTCATCAAACATGTCTAACAACACTCGCACATAAGTCACCTTTAATACAAAAAAACTAAATTGAAATCACTGCATGCGTTCGGGAGCTACGATGCCATAGACAGACAGACAAACAAACAGACAGACAGACAGACAGACACGTCAAACTTATAACACCCCTCTTTTTGCGTCGGGGGTTAAAAATATAAAAAGTAAAAATGTTGCCTACATATTTTGACATTTATTCTAATTAATTAAAAGAAAATGTATTTTGTAATCAATTAAACACATTTAAATATCTATAAATAAATATATTTTTTTGAAAACATAAAACATATGTGCAGCAGCAGCAATAGTAATATAATACCCTCACTGACACCCTCCTCCAGGACATGCTATTAACATATTAGGAAAGGGTAATGAATGCTCAGAAACTAAAAATTTACAAATTTGGCTATGGCTGAATTTGTGAACATTGCCGACAGCCAAA
Source organism: Chymomyza amoena (assembly GCA_037043745.1). Taxonomy (NCBI): domain Eukaryota; kingdom Metazoa; phylum Arthropoda; class Insecta; order Diptera; family Drosophilidae; genus Chymomyza; species Chymomyza amoena. The sequence continues at coordinate 14,474 of JBAMAX010002005.1, forward strand.
AACGAAGCTTAGAGCCGAGTTCGATTGCAAGATCACGAGGCGCTGTTGGGCGGCTATTATTAGATTTTCCTTTTTCACTCTGCCCGCCCGCACCAACTGCATTTCTTTTGCGTTTGTATTGAATATTCTGTGTGTGTACACGTACTGTGTGAACCATTGGCCCGCGGGATACATTGCCTTTGTGCTGACGGCCTTGACTAACAAGTGCTGAACTGAGATGCAAATTTAATCTATTTATGAATCACAATTTTTCACTTCTTTCTTGATATCCATTGCAATTAGCTTGTAATTTATAACCTTAAATCATTTTCTATGACAATTCAAATGAAAATAATACTTTTTTTTATTATGGCTGCTCTTGTTGAGAAGAACCATTAAAGTTAAAATATTATTACTAACTTAATTTTTTTTTTTAAATTAAGTCGAGAGATCTGCAACTGAATTGGTTCAACAAAGCTAAAGAAATAAAATGAATTTTTTTTTTATTTTAAACTGCTTGCAAAATATATTGTTTTTTGATAAAAGTAATCAATCACACTAATGTTTTCAAATATTTAATTTCATACTACATAAAAACCAAAAAAAAAAACGACTGCAACGATTTTGTTTATCCTTTGAGTCAACGCATTATGTTTTGCTAAATTCAACTAGGGGCTTGGTGTGATTTTCGCATATTTTTTTTCTAATTAAATTAAATTTATGTTTTTTGAATACAAATTATTGACAGTAAAATCATCTGCCAAGTAAAAAATGGTAACAAGTCGCTGGCAAGCGCTACTTAGACAAATAGTTTTAGTAATGGAACCAATATAAAATAATGGCCACAATTTTCTATGATGAAAAACTAAATCCTCTTTTCAATATTAAGGAATAAATTTGTATATTTTTAATAATAACATAAAATTTGATTTTTTCCCCTTGTAAAAACACTTTCTTGACAAGCTTCATATATATTGTACAAGTTTATTTATTTATTTTTTAATCATTTACATTTAAATCTTTAGCAATTGCACAGATACAATCTACATAAACTTTGTATCAATAGTTTCCTTTATATTTGCTGTTAATTGGGCAAAATGTTAAAATATATATACCTACTACACCTACATATACAAATTATAAAATCGGTTTTTGATTTTATTTTTGAAAAATTATTTTATTAACAAAACTTAAACTAGAACTAAATTTACTGGAACAAGATAAGACACGAACTGGACTGTCACAAAACCGCCTACAGCAGGACTGCCTTGGCAGACCTGACTGCAACGAAACTGCCTCGACAGACCTTAGTAAATACGGACTCCGACAATGACTGAATATCTTAATATCTAACAGTTGTATTTATAACTAAGAAATGCTGACTCTGCTTATGATGGATGATTACGGCTGCGCTGATCATAGTCAAGTGCTTATCCGCTGACGGTGTCGCCTTTCGTCCCCGAGGGTCTAGCCGCTGAGTGTCGTAAGTTGCCGCGGAGCGTTATAGAGGGTCTAGCCGCTGGCACTGTCAAGTGCTTGCATCGTTCGGTGACCTCTCCAAGGGTCTGTCCAATGATCGCTGCCAGATGTTTGCGGCGTCCAGTGTCGCCTTCGATGGAGTGGTCGATGACAGACGTGCAAAAATACTTGGGAGTTGGGGGAGATGGAAATGTCGCGTTAACTTACATATGCTTGCCTACGCCTTTACTATTGCCGATATAAAGTCAGCGCATAATACCAAACGAAAATGAATGCCTTGACTGTTACTTTACACGAGCCAATTTCTATAGAAACTGTTAAACAAAATGTTAACACAGCCGATCCAATGCTTAGGCACACCGAGTGCATGTGTATGCAAGTTAAGGTATCGGGTTATCCCGCTCTAGTTAAGTTAAAAGTATATAGCACGCGTAACATTGTCAACGTGTTAAGCAAAATGTTATGATGATATAAAAGGAGGCTGGGCGAATGCTGGGGAGTCTTTGGTTTAGCGACCATCTTACGAAGAGGTTGTGCAAAATTGGAGAATGTGAAATAAAATAAAAATGTAATGCTGAAGAAATAAAATATATTTTTTTGACAAAATGTAGTCAAATACATTTAAGTTGCATATGTTACCGACCATTGCTTGCCTTCTATTTTGCTTTTGACTATGTCAAAAAAAGGCACAAGTGCAAAACAAAACACAGATCGACTGCGATTGCTGTGGCTTATTGTTGTTGCCTTGTGTTTGTTTTGCCTTTGAATTTGCTTTTACACCAGGCGAGCCGATCGCAGTGCAGAATCTTTCAACGGTAATAAAAGCTCAGAGCGAATTGTTCCCTCTATATGATTTCATACTCTTTGGGCCACTACAAAAGAACTGGTTATTGAAACTGCATATGTGCTTATGTGTACTGCTGCGAACTGCTTTGCCCAAAAATGTTGCATACTTACGAGATCATAAATCTAATATGTACTTAAAATTATAAATGCTTTTGAAATTTTATGTATATTTCGTAACAAATCAATGAGTTTGTATTCTTGGTCAGTGTGCACAGAACGTCGTTGATGGATTTACCAGGTCCGAAAGCCTTTTAATGCTTTGGCATGTGGTTTTTTTTTATACAGTTCGCTCGAGAATACCCCATAAGCGATTCGAATACCACTGGGCCTGACGTGTATTTAGACATCTAGTCCTACAAACTTATCGCCAATACCTGGATATTTATTGTTCTTTAGTCGCTCCATTGCGACTATGACATCTTTATGGCTTGGAATCGGTAGATTACTGACATTGTCATCGGTTGGGGTTAGTGTATTATCTTCCCCGGAAATGGATTTATATTCACCTGCTAACGTATCTTTGCAGGCATATGCTCCGGTCTTAATACTTTAGATATGGCTCAAAAGCATTCAATATTGAAACTCACA
>JBAMAX010002006.1:0-11686 GCA_037043745.1 Chymomyza amoena
ATGTGAGTTTCAATATTGAATGCTTTTGAGCCATATCTAAAGTATTAAGACCGGAGCATATGCCTGCAAAGATACGTTTGCAGGTGAATATAAATCCATTTCCGGGGAAGATAATACACTAACCCCAACCGATGACAATGTCAGTAATCTACCGATTCCAAGCCATAAAGATGTCATAGTCGCAATGGAGCGACTAAAGAACAATAAATATCCAGGTAGTGCCGATAACTTTGTAGGACTAGATGTCTAAATACACGTCAGGCCCAGTGGTATTCGAATCGCTTATGGGGTATTCTCGAGCGAACTGTATAAAAAAAAACCACATGCCAAAGCATTAAAAGGCTTTCGGACCTGGTAAATGCACACTGACCAAAAATACAAACTTACATTGATTTGTTACGAAATACACATAAAATTTCAAAAGCATTTATAATTTTAAGTACATATTAGATTTATGATCTCGTAACTATGCATCATTTTTGTGCAAAACAGTTCGCAGCAGTACACATAAGCACATATGCAGTTTCAATAACCAGTTCTTTTGTAGTGGCCCAAAGAGTATGAAATCATATAGAGGGAACAATTCGCTCTGAGCTTTTATTACCGTTAAAAGATTCTGCACTGCGATCGGCTCGCATGGTGTAAAACCAAATTCAAAGGCAAAACAAACACAAGGCAACAACAATAAGCCACAGCAATCGCAGTCGATCTGAGTTTTGTTTTGCACTTGTGCCTTTTTTTGACATAGTCAAAAGCAAAATAGAAGGCAAGCATTGGTCGGTAACATATGCAACTTAAATGTATTTGACTACATTTTGTCAAAAAAATATATCTTATTTCTTTAGCATTACATTTTTATTTTATTTCACATTTATCAATTTTGCACAACCTCTTCGTAAGATGGTCGCTAAACCAAAGACTCCCCAGCATTCGCCAAGCCTCCTTTTATATCATCATAACATTTTGCTTAACACGTTGATAATGTTATGCGTGATATATATTGTAGTTGGTAATGTTACGCGTGCTATATACTTTTAACTTAACTAGAGCGGGATAACCCGATACCTTAACTTGCATACACATGCACTCGGTGTGCCTAATCATTGGATCGGCTGTGTTAACATTTTGTTTAACAGTTTCTATAGAAATTGGCTCGTGTAAAGTAACAGTCAAGGCATTCATTTTCGTTTGGTATTATGCGCTGACTTTATATCGGCAATAGTAAAGGCGCAGGCAAGCATTTGTAAGTTAACGCGACATTTCCCTCTCCCCCAACTGCCAAGTATTTTTGCACGTCTGTCATCGACCACTCCATCGAAGGCGGCACTGGACGCCGCAAACATCTGGCAGCGATCATTGGACAGACCCTTGGAGAGGTCACCGAACGATGCAAGCACTTGACAGTGCCAGCGGCTAGGCCCTCTATAACGCTCCGCGGCAACTTACGACACTCAGCGGCTAGACCCTCGGGGACGAAAGGCGACACCGGACGATGCAGCCACTTGACAGAGTCAGCGGATAAGCACTTGACTATGATCAGCGCAGCCGTAATCATCCATCATAAGCAGAGTCAGCATTTCTTAGTTATAAATACAACTGTTAGATATTAAGATATTCAGTCATTGTCGGAGTCCGTATTTACTAAGGTCTGTCGAAGCAGTTTCGTTGGCGTCAGGTCTGCCAAGGCAGTCCTGCTGTAGGTGATTTTGTGACAGTCCAGTTCGTGTCTTATCTTGTTCCAGTAAATTTAGTTCTAGTTTAAGTTTTGTTAATAAAATAATTTTTCAAAAATACAATCAAAAACCGATTTTATAATTTGTATATGTAGGTGTAGAAGGTATATATATTTTAACAGTTTGCCCAACTAACAGCAAATATAAAGGAAACTATTGATACAAAGTTTATGTAGATTGTATCTGTTCAAATGCTAGAGATTTAAATCTAAAAGATTAAAAGTACAAAAAAAAAAATAAATAAACTTGTACAATATATATGCAGCTTGTCAAGAAAGTGTTTTTACAAGGGAAAAAAACAAATTTTATGTTATGTTATTATTAAAAATATACAAATTTATTCCTTAATATTGAAAAGAGGATTTAGTTTTTCATCATAGAAAATTGTGGCCATTATTTTATATTGGTTCCATTACTAAAACTATTTGTCTAAGTAGGGCTTGCCAGCGACTTGTTACCAATTTTTCTTGGCAGATGATTTTACTGTCAATAATTGTTATTCAAAAAACATAAATTCAATTTAATTAGAAAAAAAATATGCGAAAATCACACAAACCCCTAGTTGAATTTAGCAAAACATAATGCGTTGACTCGAAGGATAAACAAAATCGTTGCAGTCGTTTTTTTTTGGTTTTTATGTAGTATGAAATTAAATATTTGAAAACGTTAGTGTGATTGATTACTTTTATCAAAAAACAATATATTTTGCAAGCAGTTTAAAATAAAAAAAAAAATCATTTTATTTCTTTAGCTTTGTTGAACCAATTCAGTTGCAGATCTCTCGACTTAATTTAAAAAAAAAATTAAGTTAGTAATAATATTTTAACTTTAATGGTTCTTCTCAACAAGAGCAGCCATAATAAAAAAAGTATTATTTTCATTTGAATTGTCATAGAAAATGATTTAAGGTTATAAATTACAAGCTAATTGCAATGGATATCAAGAAAGAAGTGAAAAATTGTGATTCATAAATAGATTAAATTTGCATCTCAGTTCAGCACTTGTTAGTCAAGGCCGTCAGCACAAAGGCAATGTAAAGCAGTGGTCGACACTGCCTTATCCCGCGGGCCAATGGTTCACACAGAACGTGTACACACACAGAATATTCAATACAAACGCAAAAGAAATGCATATGTACATATGTATATTTTATAATCCACATTTTAAACGCTAAGAAGTGTAACGCACCATAGTTGGTGCGGGCGGGGAGAGTGAAAAAGGAAAATCTAGTAATTGCCGCCCAACAGCGCCTCGTGATCTTGCAATCGAACTCGGCTCTAAGCTTCGTTTTTGGCTGTCGGCAATGTTCACAAATTCAGCCACAACCAAATTCGTAAATTTTTAGTTTCTGAGCATTCATTACCCTTTCCTAATATGTGCCTGCTATGACACTTTGCAGTCGCGTTTGCTTTTACACCAACAAATACACGCATAAATGTCTAAAAAAACGAATAAGAGTATTTATCTATCGCCTGCCATTCTGCTGAACAGTTGTAGTGTACCGCATATAAGTGCAAAATCCGATTTCGTTTATAACTGAACTGGGACCCCTGTCAACAGGTGAAAATTTGTTGACTTAAAGGTACCGAGGTGTAGCTGGGTTTGGGGTTGCGCATTCTTGCTATGCTCGGGTCTAGCTCGCGGGCGGTCGGGGTTTTTCCTCGCCCAGGTACACGGTTGTACACGAGTAATTTAAAATAAATAATGCGCAATTCATAAAAAAAAACAAAACTAAAGATCATAAAGAAATATTAATCTAATAAAACGGTAGCGCCGACACGCCATTGAAATACTTGAAAGAAAAATACCTAAAATATGGGAATCCTGATGTTATTGGTCCCTTGTCTCTACCCTCCCTGCCATGACAAATACAGATCAGATCTGCATGGTCCCTTGTTAAAGTACACTTGTCTAAGTTAAATCAGTTTTAAAGTTGGTTTCACACAGATATTCGACAAACACATTAATAAGCTTAACTCATCATTTCAAAATTCATATCTATTTTTAATTTTCATTATTACTCTTAAGTTATTTCTAAACATATTCATTTAAAGCATTATCAATAAAAAAATGAAAAATATAAATCAAAAGAAAATATGCATATAAGATGCGAATATACAAAAGGGAGTTTGCTTTACAAAATATAACATATTTTTATCCGAGGCCAAGTCAAAAAAAAAATTAATATCAAAAGTGCATAGTTATATATCTATACATATGTCGCTTAAATAACTGGCTTACCCAGATTCATTCTTTTACTCACAAAATGTTGATAATCGTATTAACATCGCAGCGATCGTTGGGCCCAAGATGCGTAGCTGGAGTTGTGTAGGTTCTAAATAAAGTTTCAAAAATTTATTATATATAGATATATAAATGCATGTACAATAGGTTAAACCATGGCTTTTTTTGACTCGTTTCTTAGCAGTAACTATTGTTAACTAAAAATTCATTACAAAACAATTTCAGTGAGTTTAACTTATAATAATAATATGGCAAAATTAATATTTTAGATTATTAAAAAAAAAGATTAAGTGATACCCATTATGCAGGCGTTCAAAAATATATATGAATTGCAAAATAAAATTGTAGATTGCGCCGCAGCAACAAAAAAATTAATAAATTTTATAGATCAAAATTTTTCCTTGGTGGTTATTAATACACTTATAGTCTGCTGAGATACTCAAAAACCGCTAGGTATATGTTTACGGAATTCTATATTATTCCAATTCGCAAAATTTTCACTTTTCAAAAACGGTTTCTTTGCCAAAGTTGAGGAATCCAGTCAAATAATATTGGTAGCCTCCGGGAAAGCAACAAAATAGGAGCGTTTGGCCCTCGACTTTGGACACTCTGTCCCTCCAACACGTGGAGTGCAAGGCGGACCAACTTGCCTTAAAACAGCTGAAATTCATTTATATAAAATAAATGTTTCACTTTAAAGTAAACTCGTACCTTTTTCAATTGGTTCAATTTAAATAATTTAATCACTTTTGGTAGAAATAGACTCAAAATTCAAATGTCTTAAACACGTGTACTTGCACGGCACTTCTATATAAGGTATATATATATATATATATAGATTAGCATATATATATCCAATTTAGTTATTTTTATGTTAAGCACTTCTTATCGCAGCGAGCTATCACAAAGTAATGATCGAAGCTGCAGTTACTAAGATAAGCATAAGCCTAAGCTGAGCTTTTGACTAAGCTTTAACTGTATTATCGTACGATAATTGTTTTTAAGCTTTATGCGTACGGTATTATGGTGTGATCTTCTGGTAAACAAGTAACCGTTATGTGCGTGGGTGGTTCATGAAGTTTTGAAAACATATACGAACTGATTCATGTTAACAACTGGCCACTACAACTTTTGTTTTGTTGTTTTTTTTTTTTTTTCGGCACAAACACAAAAATAAAACTTTGGTTAGAGTTGCAGTGTATAAATTTTGTAATAATTTATAATTTCTTTTATAAGTAGTAATTTTTGTTGTTGTTTCACAGGAACTTTCTTTGCTTTTTAGTTTATTCTTTTTTATTTTTATTAATTATTTAACTTCCTCTCGTGCAGTCGCTATGACCGTTCGTTCATGAGGGTATTTTTGGGAACACGATGCAAATCCGTTTTCTATTATTGGGATTATTTAAACGCGTAGGCCCCACGTTGGGCGCCAATTAACTTTTAAGCAAAAGCTTCCGTTAAAAAAATGATTTTTTGTCGCGCGTAGCGCTCTTTATTGATATCTCATTAATTTGAAAATTGAACACAGACTGACTGTTCTATCTTATTTTACCCTACAAGAAACCTCGCCGATCGTCAAAAAAAGCTCATCAGAAAATCACACCACCGAAAGTCAACGCCGGACGCTGCAAACCTTTGGCAACGTCAGCGTCTAGACCCTTGGCGACGATCAGCGCAGCCGCAGACGTAAACATTAATGACGCCAGCGCGGCGCGCTGCATCAAGTTATTTTTGAATATTAGCCTGATCAGCTAGTTTGAAGTTTATTGCATTTATCTTGATTCTAAATGGATGGCAAGCCATCACATAACCTGCAGCTTGTCAAGAAAGTGTTTTTACAAGAGAAAAAAAACAAATTTTATGTTATGTTATTATTAAAAATATACAAATTTATTCCTTAATATTAAAAAGAGGATTTAGTTTTTATCATAGAAAATTGTGGCTATTATTTTATATTGGTTCCATTACTAAAACTATTTGTCTAAGTAGCGCTTGCCAGCGACTTGTTACCATTTTTTACTTGGCAGATGATTTTACTGTCAATAATTTTTATTAATTAGAAAAAAAATATGCGAAAATCACACAAACCCCTAGTTGAATTTAGCAAAACATAATGCGTTGACTCAAAGGATAAACAAAATCGAATGCAAGCATTGCAGTCGGTTTTGTTTTGGTTTTATGTAGTATGAAATTAAATATTTGAAAACATTAGTGTGATTGATTACTTTTATCAAAAAACAATATATTTTGCAAGCAGTTTAAAATAAAAAAAAAATTAATTTTATTTTTTTAGCTTTGTTGAACCAAGTCAGTTGCAGATCTCTTGACTTAATTTTCAAAAAAAAATTAAGTTAGTAATAATATTTTAAGTTTAATGGTTCTTCTCAACAAGAGCAGCCATAATAAAAAAAAGTATTATTTTCATTTGAATTGTCATAGCAAATGATTTAAGGTTATATATTACAAGCTAATTGCAATAGATATCAACATAGAAGTGAAAAATTGTGATTCATAAATAGATTAAATTTGCATCTCAGTTCAGCACTTGTTAGTCAAGGCCATCAGCACAAAGGCAATGTAAACCAGCGGTCGACACTGCCTTATCCCGCGGGCCAATGGTTCACACAGAACGTGTACACACACAGAATATTCAATACAAACGCAAAAGAAATGCATATGTATGTATATTTTTCCGACTACATTATTAACGCTAAGAAGTGTAATGCACCATAGTTGGTGCGGGCGGGCAGAGTGAAAAAGGAAAATCTAATAATAGCCGCCCAACAGCGCCTCGTGATCTTACAATTGATCTCGGCTCTAAGCTTCGTTTTTGGCTGTCGGCAATGTTCACAAATTCAGCCACAGCCAAATTCGTAAATTTTTAGTTTCTGAGCATTCATTACCCTTTCCTAATATGTGCCAGCTATGACACTTTGCAATCGCGTTTGCTTTTACACCAACAAAAACACGCATAAATGTCTAAAAAAACGAATAAGAGTATTTATCTATCGCCTGCCATTCTGCTGAACAGTCTTACATTCATTGAACGCACACAAGCACAAGTCATTTGTCTGCGTTGTGTTGTCAGGATTGTTCAGCTCGGCCAAACGCAAAACATTTTGTGTATGAAAGAAACTTGGCAACAGTGCATGAAATGTAACAAATTATATGGACATACAATAGAGGCCAAAAGTACTTTGACATAAGAAAAATTAGACTGATTTGGTAATATCTCATAATTTATTTAATGAAAAATTTTAACAAAATTTTATAAGAAAGGTACTATATTTAGCTTACAAAAAACGGATAAATTTATTATTTTTAATGTAATGGTTTAGAAAATAATAATTATTTTTCATAAATATTACAGGTCAAAAGTATTTTGACTATACACAACTCTTTAGGAAAATAAGAAAAAATACGATTTATTCAGTATAGGACAAAAAATTAATAAAATATAAATCCTCCTTTAACGTCTATGACCTTTTGCAAGCGTACTGGCATTGATCTTACCAAATTTTGCAATGTTTCAAGTGAAATATCCTTCCAAAGGCCTTCGACTTCTGAAATTGTCTCCTGTCTTGTTCTTGTTAACTTTGGGCTTCTATTTCTTTTTATATAAGCCCATACGTTCTCTATTATGTTTAAATCAGGACTTTGAGGTGGCCAATCTAATGTATTTACTTCCACTTCTCTCAAAAAATTGGTTATCATGTTGGACTTGTGACATGGAGCATTATCCTGTTGCAAGATAAAAGATTGTCCAATGAGTCTATCACCAGAAGTGAATGCGTGGTCATTTAAGACACGTAAATATTTATCTTGATTCATTGTACCATCGATTGGTATAAAATCGCCCAAGCCATTAAAGCTCACACATCCCCAAAACATAACCGAGCCTCCACCATGTGGTACCCGTTCGCACACTGGCATCATTTTTTTTCGAATATTCACGGGTAATCTACAATAAATTTTTTTTTCGATCCATGGTATTCGAAAGAACTTTCATCAGTCCATAATACGCGTTCCCAAAACGATATAGGCTTATTTATATGTAATTTAGCAAATTCTAAACGCTTAAGTTTATTTTTTGATGACATTAAAGGAATTGAACGGGCTGCATGATTAAAAATATTTGCTTCTTTTAACCGTCTTTCAACTGTTTTTCGACTAATTGATATATTATATTGTTCATTGGCTTCAATTGATGCAGCTTTAGGAGTCATTATCTTCTTTAAATTTTGCGAGCACAATGCGGTCCTCTCTTGGTGTTGTTTTGCGTGGTCTTCCCGATCTGGGTCTATTTTTTATACAATTAGTTTTCTGTTGCTTGTTTATTTGATAATAAATTGTTTGTTTGGGCACTTTGTATAATTTGCTAAGATTTTCTACAGAAAAACCTGCATTATACTTTGTGACCATTTCATTTCGTACAAGATCTTCAATTTCACGTGTTTTACCCATTATTTAAAAAATAAAACAATAAAACTTTCATAATTATTTACAAAAATAAATTGAAATATGTTTTGAAACCGCTAAACATAGTTTGGACCGCACAAGCGAATAAAATGCAAATAAAAGCAATGTCAAAATACTTTTGTCCACGTCAAATTGCATAGCCTTACACTCAGAATAACATAGAAAGCAAATGGGTCCCGTTACCAGTGCAGTTTTATGCTCTCTTAAAGCTATTTATAGATTCTTTCTCATAAAAATGAAATGGGTACCGTTACTTCTTTCTGTTTTTATTATATATAAATACAATACATTATAATACATAATACATTGCGTACAGTTTAGTCAAAATACTTTTGGCCTCTATTGTATGTATGTACCTATGAATGTGTACATTAGATTTTTATATATTAAATATGAAATAGCATGTCCAGGAGGAGGGTGTCAGTGAGGGCATTATATTATTATTGCTGCTGCTGCACATATGTTTTATGTTTTCAAAAAATATATTTATTTATAGATATTTAAATGTGTTTAATTGATTACAAAATACAATTTCTTTAAATTAATTAGAATAAATGTCAAAATATGTAGGCAACATTTTTACTTTTTATATTTTATTTATAAATACTTAAATACATTTTTGGCGCCAATTTAATAACCAAAACGTTGAAAAGCCTATCCCAACATTTCTTTAAACATTTATATTTGTTGCTTACACACATACATACTTGAAAAGGAAAGTAGCTGGAGTTGGCAGCGCGATCAACAGCGGGAGTTGGCAGGGCGTACAACAGCAGCGTGAGCAGAACGGAGTAGAGTCGAAAAGCGGTAGTCAAGAAAAGTTGTAAAGTCGTTTAAAGTCGTTTAAAGTTGTTACTCTTATAGTTCATTATACTCATTAATTAATAAACAAATAAATATCAATCCTACATACATACATATGTATGTAGTTGAATAGATATTTTAGAGCCTCAATTCCTAAAACTTTTGAGTCCTTACACATTGTCAGACCACCTATTAGTCGCATTTGCATTAATATCCGTGAATGCATTTTAGCCATAATGCTAACCATATTATAATTATGTTGCATGCTACATAAAATGCATTTGAGCTAAATTTTTTAATCAATCGAAACCAAAGCAAAGGGATAGTAGTAATAGGAGTAATATTTCAATTTTATTATTATTTTTTATTAACTAGGGCATTCTAAAGTTTAACAAACAGCATGTCCTATATATTTTTAGCAGCCGATAATCATTGATTACAAATCAACAAAAAGTAAAATAAATGCATTGTAACATAAATACTTGCAGCATATTCAAATTGCAAATTGAAACAATTGAAAAAGCAATGTAAGCCGGATCCAAATACAAAATGCAGCAAAGAAATGAACATTGTTGGTCTTCATTTTGTTCGTTTCACTTTGAATTCCGTTTGCGAGCCAATCCCAAGATGAAATCTTTTCGGAGCTTTTTCTTAAGAGCAAATTGTTCCCTCTATACAATTTACTTCCCTCTGGGTTCAATTAAAGCATATCTGTCTGTTTTTAGCTATCCAAGCATATAAGTTATGTAACATGGACGCTCATTTGCAGTTGCCTTGGCTTCGGCAGTACAAGTACCGAAACGTAAAGGACTCATTGGTGGCCATGGACGTGGCAAACCGCCAGGAGGAAATGCTCACCGTGAATCTCAGCTGGTAAGACTGGATATAACATATAATATCGACAGAGTTGATAGAACATATAAAAATGTCGGACACCATTACGCATTAAATATTCTAATAATCTTTAACGAACTATTTTTCTTAGGGTCAATCATCTGTTGAAGACACACCTAAAGCCGCCATTGAATGTCGGACACCATTACGCATTAAATATTCTAATAATCTTTAACGAACTATTTTTCTTAGGGTCAATCATCTGTTGAAGACACACCTAAAGCCGCCATTGAGGCTGCAGACGTCAATACACTGGAAGATCGGAAGGCGCCTTTACAATTAAGGCCCACAGCGATTTCTGAAGAAGCGAATGCTCAGCGTGAATCTCAGCTGGTAAGGGTGTAGCAGGCCGACACCATTATGAATCGAAAATTATAATGATCTTTTGCTTATTAGGAGCGGCCATCTACAAGAGCTACCAATGAAATAGAAATTGCACAACAGACTGCAGGCGGTGTTACTTCGAAAGACCGACAGGTTGCCATATTAAGCTCTGAATTAGCTACAGATTTTGAAGAGACTCTCGTACATAGTGGTAGGTTTGCTGATTCTTTTTCAACGGATTGCATTGCATATTGTCTGTATTTTTTATAGATAAAAATCAGTTGTCTAATAAACGAGGAAGGGAAGGTAAACCGTTAACAGTAAAATGCAATTATTTTAAAGTTACGGATCGTCTTTTATTTTTATTTTAGTTTAGTTTTTCAAAAAGCAAATGAGCCGATGTTTTGCCGTCGGCTTTTTGCTTCTGTGTCACGCACGTAGCCGCTTGCCAGCGACTTGTTACCAATTTTTACTTGGCAGATGGTTTTACTGCCTATAATTGTTAAATATTTAAAAAACATTAATCTAATTCAATTAGAAAAATATATATTATGCGAAAATTACACCAACCCCTACCCTAGTTGATATTTAGTATTATTCCCAGCTCAACCATTTTATTTATTGTAATAAATAAAATAATCCCTTGTTTTAAAGAAATACATAATATAATGCTATTGATAATGTTATTTTTATGCATTTGTATTTATGAATAAACAGTATGAAATAAAATATTTTAAAACTTTAGTGTGATTGATTTATTTTATCAAAAAACATTTTTCATTTGAATCGCAATAGAAAATGATTAAAGGTATTTTTATCAATTACAAACTAATTTAAAAAGAGATCAAGAAAGAAGGGAAATTATGATTAAATAATATATTAAATGCAAATTTAATCTATTTATGAATCATAATTTTTCACTTCTTTCTTGATATCTATTTCAATTAGCTTTTAATTTATAACTTTTAATCCTTTTCTATGACAATATAAACTACTATTTTTATTCTATGTCGCCTTCGTGCGGCTCCGAAGCAAAAAGCCGCCGGTAAAACTAAACTAAAAGCAGTGTATGAATTAGATAAATAATTTTAGTACTAATAATAATGGCCACAATTTTCTATAATGAAAAACGAAATCATCTTTTTACTGTATTATTAAGGAATAAATTTGCATATTTTAATTAATTTTAACAAAGTATTATATTTAAT
>JBAMAX010002007.1:0-24426 GCA_037043745.1 Chymomyza amoena
AAACTGATTATGAATTGTAAGCAACTAAAAAAATTATACTATGTAAAGTACTTTTGTTTGCAGATATACGTGAAGTTGGCAAGTTTTAAAATTGATCTCTTCAATTTGAAAGAGTTTTAACATATTCGACACGTAAATTTTTATTTAACAAATATCAACTAATTCTACTAGATTACAAATTTAAAGAACTTTAGGTACACTCAACATGTTTTACTTATCTCCGGCATGATAAAACCTAAAATAAAGTCCAAAAATTGTTTCATTTTTGGCTTTACTTTAAAGCAAATATCTCTGGTTGTACCCTAACTATCCGTATAACCTACCTCATTCTTATCTTATTGCAAATTCAGAAATCTTTGAAACCAACGTGTTGCAATCCCTACTGTCCGTTAAATCATCTTTCTTCCCTTTTCACGATGCTATTCCTAGTCGCATCTTAAAGCATTGTGCTCGCTCTCTTGCATCTTGAATTGTTGAAACCGAATGAAACGATCACAGGGGATCGCCACAGACTCCAATTAATGCGTTTGAGGCAGGCACTCAGAGAAAAATGTCCAGAATATGAGCAAAGACATGATAAAGTTATTTTGCAACATGACAATGCTCGGTCCCATGTCGCGAAAATCCCAAAAACATATTTGGAAACCTTAAAATGGGATGTGCTACCTCACCCGCAGTACTCTCCGGATATCACCCCATCCGATTACCACCTATTTCGATCGATGGCACTTACATTGACTGACCAGCGGTTCACTTCTTATGAAAGTATCAAAAATTGGGTCGATTCATGGATAGCCTCAAAAGACGAGTCATTCTTTCACGCCGGAATTACCAGAAAGATGGGAAAAAGTAGTGGCTAGCGATGGATTTTACTTTGAACATTACATTTTGTATCCATTTTTTCAGAATAAATAGTTGAAAATTGAAAAAAAAACTTTGGAAATTAATTCCAAACATTATACTCTAAATAATTATAAAAGTGGATCAAAGGACAATGATTTTGATGGTATCTAACAAGAATTTCAAGACATAAGGTATTATTTTAAGATTTATTCAGAACGAATCGGTTGCCAAATATTCTTCATAATAGAGTCTGATATTAACGTTATGTGGAAGGATCCTACGTGTGATGTATCTGGTCACATATATGCATCAGCTACGATTCGGTCCCATATACGAAGGATGTACTTGCCTAAACAGGATATTTCAGCCTTGTATGGCTTTAAGCCACGGAGCTGATGCTTAAGAGCGAAAAGTATTGCATTTATGGAGTGGCCGATGACAAACTCTAGTCAAAATCTGATTGAAAATATCTTACAGATGACATTCAAAAACATTTTTGTTCCCATAACGAAGTATGTCTATTAAGAAGACCTAAAAGGTGACCTTGTAGTGGATTCATTGCCAAGATTCAAAACGCTGCCTGCATTTAAAATTTTACTCAACTAAAAGTTCTTTTGTACCACTGTGCGCTGCATAGTCTTGGCCACAACAATACGCATGTTTGTGTGTGCAAATTGTCGGAGCTAAGGAACACTATGATGATAATAATGATGTTGATGATTATAATAATGGCGCATGGTGATAATATGGCCCGCGACTTTGTCTGGCTTCTTTGCCATTTGTAGAGAGCACTGAAGCACGAATAATGCCATTTTAATAATCAGTACACAGATCCACACATTCATCCTGGATGCAAGACGACTTCACAGATACAAACTCATTAGCTGCCACAATCAGGCAATCAATTTGGAGCATGCCTTTGGCTGACTTACCTGAAATCCCACCAAGCTCCAGACCTCCTCCTCAGTGGAGAATACACAGGCGGTGCCAGCCCGTCCATGGTACTGATAATTGCGCACCGAGTGTGCCATTGCCACCGGTATGGCTGTCGTCACAATCAATATCCAGGCGCACATGATGGCTCTATGAGTTGAAAAAGGAATAGAAATCTATATTATATAAAAATATTCCAAGAACTGAAACTTGATATTTTGATTAAGTCAAATGTTGCGGCTGTGGTTTTTGGAACTAGTAATGAAAGAAATGGCTGAACTTTACAAAGATATCAGAGCTCGTTGTTGAACGCTAAAACGTTAGTTTACAATCCGTATATATGATTTTGATCACGACTTAAAATTTCTTTAACGGATTAAGTTAGAATATGCGCTTTTTAATATATTTTTTTTTAATAAATCTTAAAAATAAAAATTTTTTGAGCTTTTTATAACTCAAGAATTGAATTTGAAATTAATTTAAATTTAATTCCTATCACATACTAAGTTTAAGACATTCATCTGTCCTTTACATTGATTATGACTTTGTTCAAATTGTTAGTTGGGCGTTTTTACTTTATTACCTTGTTACTCAAGGCGTTATTCTAGTTTTATATTATTATATTATACTAGGGGGCTTCCACCTGAGTGCTTTGCACACCAGTCCCGGACTATTATGTACCCTATGCAACACTTTATTTCCAAAATGTTCATCCCATTGTCATGCTACATTCGGAGCTGCCCAGAGTTTTCAACTGCATGATTTCAATGTATCGAATTTATATTCTACACATCGTATGAGTGGTGGCTATCATATAGTGTAAGTTTCGGATGGTTACGTTCACGAATATGAACATAATCAGTACCACACAGATTTTATTTTTCGCCTGCACGATTGTAACGTATAGAAATGAAACTTATATTCTACACATCGTATGAGTTGTGGCCATCACATAGTAAAGCTTTTAGCTCGATTCGTGCACGCATCCGAACACAATCGGTACTACACAGATTTCATTTTTAACCTACACAATTTCAACGTATCGAAATAAAACTTATATTCTGGAAATTGTATGAGTTGTAGCTATCTCATAGAGTAAGTTTCAGCTGGTTATGTTCGCGCATAAAAACACAATCGGTACCACATTTCATAGAAATATGCTTTAAATGCAATTGCAAATTTTTGGGTTGAGATAGGAGGATCTCTATCTATGCTCATACCCATCAAATGTATAAAAAGGTCTAGCTGGATAAAGTATTGGAAACTACTGAAATTGGCCCTTTTAATGATAAGCAAAGCTGAAATTTTTATATTATATTTACCTACAAAATTAATCCATTTTTTTCATCATCAAATCAAAAAGTATGCCTTCCAATAAATATTATAAAAATGAACAATAATTTTTGCCATCTTTGGACAAAAAAAATATTTTTTTTATACATTTTTTTAAAAAAACCTTAAAAAATTTTCGTTTTATTTTTTTTAACATTGTTCCACCAAATCAATTTGATTTAAATTCACACCATATAAAGAACGTATAAAAACAAATGTTTAAAAAAAAATGGTGATTGACATATTTAAGGAACATACTTAAAAAAAAATAAGAAAATTTCTTTTATTTTTAAGAAAATGTGTTGGTTAAAAGAAATTAAATATTTTTTTTAAGCATCACTAGTGCTCACTTAGATTAAAAAAAATGGCTCCAAAATATTCAGTAGTTTAGTCGCAATTATATATCCGTGAAAAACACGTTTTTTTAAATTAAGCTGCAACGCGTCAAGTTTAAAAACTGAAATTTGGTCTAAAATTTTTGTTTTGCCATTCTGCATGGAATTGCATCATTACTTTTCAATTTTCAGTACCTTATCCAGCTAGACCCTTGAATCTAAGTGTTCAACTTGAAATTTTCTATCCATAATTAGATTATAACCTTTAAATTTATCGGTCGATAAATAAATAGTCGAAAAAAAAAGAATTCAAGAAATCTTGGTTCCGCAAAAAAATCAGCTTAAAAGTTTTCCTTAGACGTTGGCTTTAGAACCAAACAAAATAACTAGTTACCAAATATCTTTATTTTTACATGTATATAAAGGATGTTAAATAAAAAATTTTTAAATAATATTTTTTAATTTTATTGGATCACCCACGATGTATAATCATAAATTATTATTTTTCATCGTTATTTCGATAAACAAAGTACCATGCCAAATCGTAATATACGGTCCCATAGGCCGGAAACCATCTTATGTCAATGTTATACTAAGGTTCGTGTACTATTGGGACCTTGAATTAATTTCCGGACTCCAACAATAGATGTCGCCATTGACATATACACTGCAAAAATATTAATGACACATAAGCCATTTGAGAGATACATTCAATAACTGTCAGAATCAGTTAAAATTATTTCGTTTGTACATATCAAATTTTTGTTTGATGATGGAAAATTTTCAAAATTGGCGAAAAAAATGGCATTTGTGGGAAGTTTTGTTAGGACACTTTTTCGGAAAGAAAGCCGTTCCCGAAAGTCATCATTTGCTCGTGGAAGCTAATGGGGAATATTCTCTATCAAGAACACAGTGTTTTGATTGGTTTCAACGCTTTAAAAGTGGGAATTTTGATGTAAAAGACAGAGAGCGTCCGGGGCAGCCGAAAAAATTTGAGACTGAAGAATTGGGTTCCATATGAGTTGAAGCCGAGAGACGTTGGGCGCGGTTTTTTCTCATGTAAACAGCTGCTTCAACGACAGAAAAGGAAATGTTTTTTGCATCGAAAGTGGATCCATTACGACAATCCCAAGCGCAAAAGTCAAGGGGTAAGCCCGGCGAAGCCAAATATTTGGTGGGGGTAACGTTGTGCTATCTATTATGAATTGTTGAAACCGAATGAAACGATCATTGGATCACCCACGATGTATAATCGTAGATTATTATTATTTTTCATCGTTATTCCGATAAACAAAGTTCCATGCTAAATTGTTGTTTCCTCATAAAAAGCAGCAGTTAAAAGAAAAGTGGTCCCGATGACAAAAATATATAATATAATAATAAAATAATTAATAATACAATACTTATTCGGAAGTTGTTTATACTCATTTTGAACAACTAATAATATAATAATAAAATAAATACAAAGTACAATACACATTTTTCTAATAATACTTGTTGTTTTACCCAAAAGTTGTTTAAACTGATTATGAATTGTAAGCAACTAAAAAATAATATTATTTTGTAAAGTAATTTTGTTTGCAGATATACGTGAAGTTGGGAAGCTTTAAAATTGATCTCTACAATTTGAAAGAGTTATTCGACACGTAGATTTTTTATTTAAAAAATATCAACTAATTCTACTAGATTAAAAATTTTAAAAACTTTAGGTACACTCAACCCGTTTTACTTATCTCCGTAGTAAAATGATTGATAAAATCTAAAATAAAGTCCAAAAAATGTTTAATTTTTAGCTTTACTTTAAAGCAAATATCTTTGGTTGTACCCTAACTATGCGTATAACCTACTTCATTCTAATCTTATTACAAAATCAAGAAATCTTTGAAACCAACAGCCCGTTGGTCTCGATGCTATTCGTAGTTGCATCTTAAACCATTGTGCTCGCTCTCTTGCTATGCAATGGCATAATCCGATATGAGATAATGATCTGTTCTTTTCCGCACTTTACCAAAATATCCATGTCTTCCGGGCATTATCCTATATTATTCCTATTCATTAAAAAGGTTCCAAGTCCAACATTGAGAACTACCGTGGTATTGCCACGCTTTCAACAATCCCACAAGATTTTGAAAGGATTGTCACTTCACAATTGCAACATGGGTTCGTTAAACGTCGGTCCACTTCCACTAAACTTTTAGAACTTTCGTCTCTTATTAATCTAGCGTTTAACGAAAAAAAAAACACTGATGTCACATACTGGCTCGGCAAGCCATAGTCTTCTACTTGTTAAACTATCTCGTCTGGGGTTTCCGTCTTGCCTTTTAAGTTGGATATCGTCATATTTATCTAATCGAGTCCAAAAGGTAAACTATCTTTAAAGGCTGTGAATCTACTGAAATAACGGTCACTTCAGGGGTACCTCAAGGTAGCCCTCTAGGCCCTCTTTATTCTAATTCATTTTTAAATGATTTCCCGCGAGTAATCAAATCTTCTCACATTCTTATCTATGCGGACGATGTCAAACTCTACCTGTCCTATTCCGATAAATTGATTTTGATAGCATGCAATCTTGGTGCAATATCAAACAACTTTTTCTGAACCAGTCAAAATGTAATGTTATGACGTTTTATCGTTCTTCTACCTTGGTACGCATCGAGAGTGTGTCCGCCCTTGGTGTTTGCTCGATCACAACCTTAAATTTAATAACCATATTTGCAATATCGTCAATAAAGCTAGAGGTTTTCTTGCTTTTAGTAAGCATTAATCTAAAGAGTTTAACGACCCTTACACTACCAAACTTCTTTATATCTCTTTCCTTCGTCCAATTTTAGAATATTGTTCCTGTGTTTGGAGTCCTCAATACTACGTTTATCAATGATATGATAAATGAATGATATGATGAATATGATTGAGTCCGTACAAGCAATTTCTCCTTTTGCACTTCGTGGCTTAAACTGGGACCCATAAAATTACCTTCCTCAAATCATCGCAGAATATGCTAAGCTGTTACTCGGTCTTATCGATTCCAATGTACTTCTTAGCAAAGTTACTTTTGTCATACCTTTTGGAGTAACTCCTAATTTTTGACCTTTAGCCTTACAATTTTGTAGATCTAATTATGCTTTACACGATCCTTTCCGTGTCTTATGCTCTTATTATAATAACTCTTTTAAAATTTTCTTCTTTTTCGAATAGTCTATTCAATCTATTTTATCTATATAATTTTCTTCTACCCTAAGTTATCTTGACTTGCCACTACGTGCTTCCTTGACCAGTCCTATATTATGAGTCACCTTTTTGGTCAACAGTGCTTCCTTGGCAATTATTTTTTTATATAATGTTTAATTTTTATCTTACTTCCTTTTTTCAACTTTTATACTGTAAGTCCAAGTGTCTGGCCAGTTCTTGATGTGAGAAGCTGCATATCGTTAAAAAGTTCACCCATCGGGCTAGATACGCGGATTGGTTATACTCTATTTTTCTTTTCTAAATAAATGTACTTTTTTCTTTCTAAAATATAATGTCAACTGTTTTAAGTTGTACTCCTTCAATAAATAAATGAATAAAACTGATTTAAGAACTGTAGTTAATTGAATTAACCAACGATTATATTCTGATTATCAGAAATTGTTATATTTACGGATTGGTCGTTGATTACACTGTCCTACAAAATTGAAAAAAATCAAAGAACTTTTCAAGTGACCTAGTGTACGTTGTAGGTCTTGACGAGTAGATCACGATAGTGTTTTCAAAATGTCTAACACCCCCAAAATCGGAAGTTATCGCTTAAAAACCGTTTTTCGGGTACTGCGATCACTCCACTATCACAACGTCGCCATTTTTCAACCGATTTTGTTCAAATTTGGCGTTTTCAAATTTTTTAAAGCACTTAAGCAATGTGCCAAATTTCAACAAAATCGGTTGACTATCATATAGCCCCCATAGGAACGATCGGTCAAAAATCCTTTTTTAACAAAATTTGTTGTATTTCGTTTGTTTTAAATATTGCGACCAAATTTGGCACTTGTAAGTTTTATTGTTTTTAAGCATTATTTCAAATTTGGTTACGATATCTTCATAAACAAACGAATTATCCATCTAAAACCTTTTTTTGTCGATGAAAGTTTAATTTTCTTGTTTACAATAAGCGTCGTAACTTAAGCATTTATCGACCGATTTTAATAAACCATGACTTTTCTTACTCGGCATTGATATTTCTTTAAGATTAAATGTAAAAAAGTAAAGGTATTTTAACAAAATGTTATATAAAAATGACTTCAAAGTGTGAAAATCGAAAAAAAAAAAAAGTGTAAATCTTAGATAACTTTTAAAAAATCTCGTAGTTGCTTTGTATAAAGTATAAACAAGTGTATATCATCTTAAAGCTTGAATCTTCTTCTTTCCAAAACCGTAAAGCAATCGAAAATCAGTTGAAAAATGGCGACGTTGTGATAGTGGGAGTGATCGCAGTACCCGAAAAACGGTTTTTAAGCGATAACTTCCGATTTTGGGGGTGTTAGACAATTTTGAAAAACACTATCGTGATCTACTCGTCAAGACCTACAACGTACACTAGGTCACTTGAAAAGTTCTAAATCACTGTTGGACAGTGTTATCCATTCATAAAAAATATTTCGTAATTTAAAAATTTTTTAATACAGTATTTTTTATGGCTCGTAAAATTTGATCGATTATCGATGTTTGCTTAACAAAATCGGTGAAAAAAATAAAAACTTTTGTAAAAAGTTAATTTATCTTCAATCCTAATCCTCTTAAGATGGAAATTTCCTTTGTTTATAAAGATATCATTTAGGCATTTCAACAATTTGGTTTTTTAGAGTTCAAAAAAAAAAAAATCGGTTGACTATTTCATATAGCAATTATAGGATCGATCAGCATATTCAGTTTAGGGATATATGCTTTTATTATTATTGGGTGTATAAATGTACTGCGACCCAGGTGGATCTATTGTAACCCCTTCATGGCTTAGAGCTCTCCCAAAAGTTCTAAGGCCTGTATGTATTGCAGCATCATGTTTGGATTTATGGTAATAACGATCTCCGGTGGGAAAACGTACATGCCAAGGAGCTTGTTTCTTTTGCCGGCGAGGCCCGTCAGGATTCACAAGGTATTCTACCCTTGAGTTACAATGACTTTGAACCTCTCACGGTTGTAGTTGAAGAGGAGGGTTTTGACTGTTTTAGCCCAGGTATCTGTGCCCAGTAAAACAGTCGTTTGTTATACTCCTCTATTCTCAGTAGATCCCGTACCACGTGGTTACCAATCCCACAGTGTGGTTCAGGATCGATTAGCGGTGTTGCTGTACCGGTACTTGCAAGTTTATCTGCCAGCTCATTTCCAGTAATATTGTTATGTCCTGGAATCCATCTAATCGTGAGCTTATTGCTGGATCCTAAATTATCCAGTGACGTTCTCAATTCATTAGCCAGCCTTGATGTAATCTTGGCCTTGCTTAATGCCTTTATTGCAACTTGACTATCAGACAGGATGGAAATATCCTTTTCATGGTAGTTCTTTTGCAGATTGAGTTCTGCACGTCTTTCAATAGCACATACTTTAGCTTGGTAAATGCTGGTGCTGGGTTCATAATATTTGGTTGCTGGGCCCTACTAACCCCAGGCAACTATCTTGATCAGTGAGTGATCCGTCTGTGTACACTTTATTGTATGTGGTTTTATAGGGTGAAGTACCGCAAGAGAGGTCCAAGCCTCTTTTGTGCTGAGTTAGGTAAGTTTTGATTGAGCCTGTACTCAGCTAGCAATTCATAGGCATATCCTTTGCTATATCTGCAGCATCTTTATTGGTGAGTCTAAAGTCGTCCTCTTCCCTACATACGCAGGCCATTCTTTGTAGTTTCTGCATTTTTGCATTGGTCGTGCTAAGGCACGCTCTGCTACGCCAGGCTATGGCCCCAAACATTGGCTAGGGTCCGACAACCATGAGGTATAGCCATCTTAATATTGTGGTGATGTGCCCCACGACCTCCCGGCAGTTATTCTACACGTAAAGAGAGCCCTTGAGCATCTATTTATCGTGTTATCTACATGAGCCTTGAAGTTGAGCTTGGAGTCAAAGGTCACTCCAAGATACTTAACTTCTTTGCTCGTTTCTATACTGCATTCCGATAGGGCTATACTTCTCATTCTTCCAAGTTCATACCTTTTTGTAAAGGGTACAATGACAGTCGTGGCAGCTGGACAATGTTGCAGATCGTCTCTTCATACTTGCCTATTGCGATGATGACGATGTCTAGCCTATATGCTTTTGAGAAGACACTTTTTTAAATTTCGATCGGTATAATCAGTTTAGAGATGTATGCTTTTGACTTTTATTTTTTTAGACCGTTTCGAAGAATATTTTTCTTATTGCTCAACCTGCTTAGATACAAATATATTCATCGGCTAATAAATTACTTTTGGGCAGCTGTAAGTTTAATTAAATTGAACGCAAATTTATAACAGCTACCAAAATTCCCTTTACTACGCATTTGCATATAAACGATTTTAAATATTTTTACACCTTTTTTACACATTTTTTTACACTATTTTTTTGCACTCGGACTCTCTCTACCAAGTTTAAATTTAATAACAACATCCGGTCAGAATGCCAGGAAAAGGAAAAGGGGAAAAAAATTTACTCTGCTGGTTTATATTTGATGGAGCAACAATTTATATACACATCCGTATCCGTAGAATCTTCTTCACAGCCGCAACTTTGTTAACAAATTGATGCAATTAACTTACAGTGTGGCATTGCGCTCAGTGCGGAGGGACATGCTGGTCACAGGATGCACTACGGCCAGGAATCGATCGAAGGACATTAGTACCAAAGTGTAAACGCTGTAAGGCAAAACAAATGAAAATGGGTGAGCTTGGGTAGATAGTAGTAGTTGGTAGGTAGTTGGTGGTGGATAGTGGGGTATGGGGTAGGGTGTTCCTTACGGCTCTTAACTCACCTGCAATGGCATGTGACCACAATCATGTACTGCACAAATTTGCACCATAAATTACCAAATGGCCACTCCGGCAGGACATAGTCAGCAGCGGTGAATGGTACACAAAAGATGACAAAGAGTATGTCCGAGACTGCCAGGTTAATAATCAATAGATTGGTTGTAGAGCGCATTTGTTGATTCACAACAACCACTGGAATGATGTACCGGAGGGAGAGGGGAGAGAGAGAGCAAATGTGTAGTTAACCGAAATAACAATTATCCGAAATAGTAGCTCATTAGTAGAGACATAAATAGCACAGTCAGTACAGTTGAGTATTTGGTTATTGGAAATTTCCATACTCTGAAAATTTTGGGATGAGTAATTTATTTCACTCAAATTTGCTGGAAATCCAAGAATTGGAGACAGACACAACTATGGACTGATTCCAAAAACTCTTGATATTTAATTTAATTTACAAATAAACTTTGATAATTGTTCAAAAAGCTTATCAAATTTCGGAATTTATCTGTAACTGCACAATATTTTTTTATATAGCAAACTGATTTTCATTTTTAAAATCCAATAACTTTGCGCGTTGGTGTTAAAATCAAACGAATTTCGAAGTTGCCACCCAATTTGGATATCATTTAATTAAATTTCAGAGTTTTTTTAAGCGACTTTTTTGATACCAATTGATGAGTTAAAGATTGGGTCCAATTATTACCACCCAGTTTGTCCCAAGGGTCCTGAGTGATGAACAAAACGTGAATAGTGTGCACCTAGCATCACCCCGTTTGCCTCAGCCTAAACGTTACCTCAAGGGCAAAAGATGCATCAGCTGTAGAAAATTTTGCCTAGAAGTCCCGAAATTTTGCGGGTGCCAATTCTTATATGTAAGGTTTAATATCATGGCCGAGTCTTTCCTCCACACAGGGGTAAATACGCCCTTCAATTCCATAGAGGCGTACTTTTTTCAATACGTATCATAAAGGTAGAATTCCGATGAACGTTGCTAAAATTAAGGAAAGTGTAAGAATGTGCCATATAATCACCAAAAACTTTAGCTTATGTATACCGTCCTTCTAGTTTCAAAAATAGTGCTGCTTACAAGAGTAGCTTAAATGGATGATAAAATAAGCTATAAAGCGGTATCACCCTTATTTCAATTTCCGATAGCTCCCACTAAAGTATACGTCCTCAGCTATGTTCTTCTTTACAAGAAAATATTAGAATAAATATTCCGGATCAAAACAACCATTGAAAAATGTGTCACAACCAATACCTTAACCTTTTGTTCATTTTATATTCATTTTACAAACTAAACTCCACAGAGCACACGTTTGTTTTTAAGTTCCTGAAAAAATAAAATTATAAATTTATATTTTTCACTTAATACAAAAAAATACTAAACATTTTTAATTTTCGTTTTAACTAAAAGTGCACAATGGCCATGAAAATGTTGAGTCTAAGGCGTAAGATTTCGGAATATGTTCCATTTGTGCGTCGCTATGCCTCACAGGCCATCAACCAAATGTTGCAACTGCAGAAAGTGGAAGTTTGTGCCGATCCACCATCGCGTGCCCTCGTCTTGGGCATCTATGCTGATGAGGACGATAAAAACGATTCGGGTATTTTGACTCCAGCCGGCTGGCGTTACAATGTGGAGAAGACCCGTGGACGCATGTTGGAGGTACTGCGTATGTCGGGATATTTACCTAAGCGCGGAGAAGCGCGTTTACTCTTTGCTATAGAGCCAGAGCGCATACCCTACTATAATGCTGTAGCAGTAGTTGGACTGGGCAAGGAGTGTCTTGGCTATAATCCGTATGAAGTAATGGATGAGCAAAAAGAAGCTATTCGCCGCTCTGTGGCAGTAGCATGCCGTGAGCTGGCCAAATTGGGTACAGATCGCATTGAAGTGGAGAATTGTGGACATGCAGAGTCGGCTGCCGAGGGCGCAGCTTTGGGCGTATGGATATACCAGGAGCTAAAAGAACCCAAGCAACGTACAACTGTGCCAAGTATAGATTTGTATACTACTAAGGATGATGTCTGTGATCTTGAGGGCTGGCGTATAGGTCTGCAAAAGGCTGCAGCGCAAAATCTGACAAGGCAGCTGCAGGAGATGCCTTCGAATATTTTGACGCCTACGGCATTTGCACAGAAGGTCGTGGAAGTTTTGTGCAAGTCTGGCGTTAATGTAGAGGTTAAGGTGGAGGGCTGGGCAGAATCTCAGTCCATGCATGCGTTTTTGGCAGTAGGCAAAGCTTCTTGCGAGCCACCCATATTTCTGGAGCTCAGCTACTATGGCACATGTGCCGAGGAGCGTCCGATTGTGCTGGTGGGTCAGGGTCATACCTATGATGCCGGCGGTCTTTGCCTTAAAGAGAAGAACACGCTTTATCACATGCGTGGTGATATGACTGGAGCTGCTGTGGTAGTGGCCACCATGCGCGCTGTGGCTGGACTGCGTCTGCCGGTAAACATACGCGGTCTGATACCGCTGTGTGAAAATGTGATTGGCTGCAACTCCTTCCACCCCGGCGACATGTTCAAGTCGATGAATGGTAAGACCATTGAGGTGGAATGCACTGATCATGCTCACGTCCTATCTTTGGCCGACGCGCTGCTGTATGCACAAAATTTTTGTCCACGCTGTATTGTGGATGTGGGCACCACATCGGGTTCCTTGCGCTATGGTCTAGATGAAGCCGCTTCTGGTGTTTTCACCAATTCCGAGATCATGTGGCAGCAGATCAAACATGCTAGCATGCATACCGGGGATCGCGTCTGGCGTTTGCCGCTATGGAACTACTTCACCAAGGCTGTGCGTGCTGGAGGACGCAGTGATGTACAGAATTATGGTATAGGACGCGGTGGACGACCCTGCAAGGCTGCCGCTTTCTTGCGTGAATTCGTACCTTGTGGACAGTGGATGCATATTGATGCTACGAATGTCATACGCACCTCAGGTCACGGAGTTGAATATTTACGCGAGGGCATGGGTGGCAGACCTACACGGACACTCATTGAATTTGTGGCGCAGACCATTTGCAAGGACACTGCTCCGCAGATGCATAAATAGACCAGCTTGGTCCTGCAACTAATTTACGTTACTTTATTTTCGACGTAGTTTCAGATTTTATCTTTAAATTGTTGTGTAAAGCAGATATGTATGCTATGTTAACCCGTCAATGGGTCCTACTCTTATCAGAGAATATAAAAAAGAATAAAACTAAAAATATATTGATAAAAATTATAAAAAAAAAGTTGTTTTAGTTATTATTTGGAGGATTCAGAATCGAAACAGCGATTCCAAAAACAGACCATCGCTTATGATATTTTTTTAAAGGTACAGTCGCGTCTTTATATAGTAAACTAATTATTGTAAGTCCTGTTTACAGTATCAAGGCTGTTCACTATATCAAGATTGGTATTTTTTTGTTTAAGATTCATTATATTTGTTCAAAATTGAAATTTGTACAAGATATCATTAGAATATATTTGTAAAAAAAATAAAAAGGTAAACAAAACAAGTAATAACGTCAAGAAACAGCTGATTTTGCAGGAATCAACAGCAAAAGTACAATTAAGGGGAATTCACGTTTTCGTTTCTGATTGCTTTTTGTGTTTTTTCGTTCGTTTTAAAATTTGGTTCACAATTTAGAGATTCTCACAGAGATGCTGCTTCTATTGCCGATAGATCTATAAAGTAGGCAAATAGCAGTGAAATCTGCCTTAAGGCTAAGAGAATTTGCGGATTTAGCCATAAGTTCTAGTGGACACTCGACGATTCTGCGCGAATTTCCGAAAATTCCTAGATCCATTGACTTTTCCAACTCAATGGAGTTATTCTTTGACAAACCGTTAAGTGTAAGTTTCCCATCTCGTGAAGATTGGGAGAATGGATTTCCAGACTGCAATAGTAAGATTAACATTTTTACGGGCGGATCTGAACTCAACGATCAGGTGGGAGGGCTTGTCTATTCGGATTCATTGGGCATTAACGAATCCTTCCGCTTACCATATTATTGTAGTGTTTTCTAAGCAGAAATCATAGCTATAATGGAAAGTATTCTCATAATTAAGAATTGTGTTTTAACCGAAAGGGACATTCAGATCTGTTTTGACGGTCATGCTGCTTTAATGGCACTACAGTCAGTAAGGCTCACATCCAAAACAGTAATGGAATGCTACGAGCTTTTACGAGTTGGTACTAAATTCTTCGCCATTAATCCGCTTTGGGGCCAGGTCACCGAGATATCGTGGGCAATTGCAAGGCAGATGAACTAGATAGATGGGGTACAACAGCACCACTTCAGCCGGATAAGGCGTTGATACTTATACCACTAGCAACGTGAAAATAATTAATATTAAAAAGCCCTCCCATGATAAAATCCTGAAATTGATTTGGTAGGTTAAGTAAAATTTCACAGTGAAAGATGGCTCATCTGGGATTAATTTCTTGAAAGAAGGCTCATCTAGGTGAAATTTTTTGACAGAATGCTTATCTTGGAGGAACTTTTTGAAAAGAAGGCTCATCTGGGAGGAATTTCTTGAAAGAAGGCCCCTCTGGGATGAACTTCTTGAAAGAAGGCTCATCTGGAAGGAACTTCTGATAGAAGCCTCATAAGGCGGAATTTCTTAAAAGGCTCATCTGGGAGGAACTTCTTGAAAGAAGGCTCATCTGGAAGGAACTTCTTGAAAGCAGGCTCATAATGCGGGATTTCTTAAAAGGCTCTACTGGGAGGAACATCTTCAATGAAAGCCCATCTGGAAGGAATTTATTAAAAGAAGTCTTATCTTGGTGGATAGGCGTTGATATCTATATCACTAGCAACGTGTAAATTGTTAATAGACAAAAGTATCATTAATGATGCAAACTATAGATGGGAGCAAACTGGAACCTGTCTTATTAGTAGGAAAACTTGGCCGCAATGGAGCTTGAATAGGACCAAGCAACTTTTAAAACTCAGCAGACTAGACGTAAGAACCACGATAGGGGCTCTTCACGGGGTAGTGTCTTATTGGTAACACGCCAATAGATTGGGCGAGTCGAATTTTGACTACTGTAGAAGCTGTCAGTAGGTAGACGGAAGGATGAAACAGTTGAGCACCTTCTGTGTGGATTCAAGGCGCTATGCAGGAGGAGACTGAATACACTGGGTTCAGAAACTATTGGGAATATTACTGAATTCGCAGGAATCAGAATAAATAAGATTAATTCGTTTATTAATTCGAGAGGTAGGTTCAAAAAGGATACAGGAGACTAAGGACTAACTCAAGTGGCATCACAACGGGCCTAGCGTAGGCCTAGTCGTGACGCCAACGACTTCAACCTACCTCAACCTACCTATAACATATTCAAATAAAAAAGCACCACAATTCGAGCCCGGAAAACTAAATCCCAATTCGAACCACATCATCTCGCAGCTTTGACATAACCCAAAAAGTAGTTAAATTTGGACTCGGTTGTATTCATGCATTTCTGCCGTGCTTATGAATTAGTTGGAGTGGTTAATTTTCTTCGTTTAGTTGCTTTTATTTTTAAAGCCTCATAATAATCTGATAACATCGAGGGCAAACTATTAATCAAATTTTTTAATAGGGTTGCCAACTAGTAAAAAAGCATAAAAAATTATAAAAAAAACAATTAGCAAAATAATAATTTTGTTGGGTAGCTTTTTGCTGGTTTAAACAAAAATATGAAAACATAGAGCAGAAATGGATTAAAAGTATCCTATTATCTGGGCTAAAAGTAGTTAAACTTTTCATTATTTCAATGAGACATCACAAACTTTTAAAAAATATAGAAATCTACATAATAACCAATTGCAGGGGTGCATTTCCTGAAATTAGAGGATGATTTAAATGGACGATCCGGCAGTTGGATACTTGTTACATGATAACTTTCAAAATACTAGTTCGGAATCAATTCTTATTGCTATCGTACTAAACTGCATGAAGTGTTAAATAAGTGAGGTGGGCCAAATCGAAACATACGGTCCCATAGGCCGGAAACCATCTTATGTCACGATTATACTCGTGTACTATTGGGACCTTGAATTAATTTCCCGACTCCAACAATAGATGTCGCCATTGACATATACACTGCAAAAATATCAATGACACATAAGCCATTTGAAAGATACATTCAATAGCTGTCAGAATCAGTTAAAATTATTTCGTTTGTTTGTTCATATCAAATTTTTGTTTAATGATGGAAAATTTAGAAAATTGGCGAAAAAACGGCAGAATTTGTGGGAAGTTTTGTTGTGACACTTTTTCGCAAAGAAAACCGGTCCCGAAAGTCATCATTTGCTCGTGGAAGTTTTTGGGGAATATTCTCTATCAAGAACACAGTGTTTTGATTGGTTTCAACGCTTCAAAAGTGGGGATTTTGATGTAAAGACAAAGATCGTCGGGGCAGCCGAAAAAGTTTGAGACTGAAGAATTGAAGACATTACTCGAAAAAGATTCGTCTCAAACGCTCAAAATGTTGGCAGAAATATTGAATGTCGATGAATCAACCATTTCCAAACATTTAAAGGCCTTCGGAATGATACAAAAGCAAGGAAATTTGGGTTCCATATGAGTTGAAGCCGAGAGACGTTGAGCGCGGTTTTTTCTCATGTAAACGATAGAAAAGGAAATGTTTTTTGCATCGAAAGTGGATCCATTACGACAATCCCAAGCGCAAAAGTCAACGGGTAAGCCCGGCGAAGCCAAATATTCAAGGACCTAAGCTCATGCTCCGTATTTGGTGGGGGTAACGTGGTGTTATCTATTATGAATTGTTGAAACCGAATGAAACGATCATTGGATCGATCACCCACGATGTATAATCGTAGATAATTATTATTTTTCATCGTTATTCCGATAAACAAAGTACCATGCTAAATTGTTGTTTCCTCATAAAAAGCAGCAGTTAAAAGAGTAGTACTTTCAATAGATAATAAAGATGTTCTGATGATAAACATATAACATATAATATAATAATAAAATAAATACTAAAATAGAATACAAATACTTTTAATTAATAATACTTGTTGTTTTATTGAAAAGTTGTTTAAACTCATTGTGAATTATAAGCTGAGCAATTGATAATATAATAATGAAATAAATACAAAGTCGAATACACACTTTTTTAAGTAATAATATTATAATAATATATTATATAATTGTTTGAAATTTTCAGTCAAATTTTTAAAGCAGATTTTATGATCTTTTCCCGGAAAGCTAGAAAGCGTGTAATAAATTTATACCTGTCCAAACTAAATGGTTAAGATTGCGTTCGTAAGTCCTTTTGAGTTCCCAAGCTCTTTGGCCAATTTTGTCACAAAAAATTGACTACGTCATAATAATCAAAGTACTTTCTCCATTTTTTTTTTAACTTAAAAAGCGAAATTATAAAACTATTTTTTTTAAGTCTGCAACTTTTGTCATTATAGTGTTTTAGAATTGTGTATTAAGAAACTTCGTATATAAAATATATGGCAGCTTAAAGTTTCTCACTGCATTTTTTTCAGAACCAGTCCAAAAAATGAAATTCTCTACTTTAGTTTTCTTATCCGCTTCATATAAGATGATGCAAGAATGTAAATGACGTTCTAACACCAAAGTATTTTTTGAACATCTTTTTGATATAATAGTCTTCAGTTTGTTTTAAATACAAGTCCAAGATAGTTGGGCGCATACAGATCCTGCTGCCTCTTACGACCAAAACTTTACTAAGATCATCTGAGCTGAACAAATCTTCTTCAACTAAATTTTCCACATTATTGAATATTGTTTATAAAGACAAAATTTCTTTTGGCCTTAGGCTAAGCCGCTTTTTGAAAACAATAAAACCCTCCAGAATAGCAAAATAATACGGCCAAAATCTGCATAGCATTATTTCCAATGTCCTTGTGATAAAAAACCAACTGCTGCTGTTGTTTTTCCTTGGCAGCCATATGCAAATCCCGCTGTCGCCATTTTAACTCTTGTTATATGCGTGTGTGTGTGTGTGTGTGCGTGTGTGTGTGTGTGTGTGTGGATGTTGATGTGTGATTGTGTTAGTGTCGCTCTTGTTTTGCTTACCAATTACGCTCAACAAAGCAAAAATAACCTCCAAGGCGACCTTTTGGTCCAACAGACCTAGTTTTTTGGCCCATACCAATCCCATAACAACAGCTTCTTGCCACATCTATTGTTTGGTCTTTTGTTGCATGCACCTCTGCCCACGATCATGCCCAGCCACCCATCCAAAGCGTCGCACGGTTGCACAGGTTTCTTGAGCAACAGCCAAAGGAGCCTCTTGCAATTAGCCAACAATTTATGTGCCATGTTATACAAAAGGACGTCCAACAACAGCTCCAAGCCCTCGACTTAGGGGGGGAGAAGGTTTGTGTAGAACGGAGTGTTGGAAATGTATCAAAAGTTGGTTAACTTTAAATCAGGACATGCTTAGCTTAAGAACAGGGATTCTTTTGAATAGGACTCAAAAGAGCGGTTTCAGGCGATACATCCCTGACGAGTTTTTTTGCTGTAAGCAGTAAAAATTGTTGCGGGGTCCTAGGGGATGGTTATATACGAAAAGTCTGTCCATATGTATAAATACTAAATAAAAAAAAATATCGATGGAAACCATAAAACAAAAATGTTTTCATAGGGTTGCCAACTAGCTTGCTAATAGCTGCTTTTTGTTCAGCTGGTTTTGTTTTTAAGGCCTTAAAAAAATATTAAAAAATCCACGAAAACATTTTTAAATAAAAAAATTCGGTGTGGGGTTGCCACCTTGCTTGAAGTTCTCAATAAAATCTAAAAACATCGCTGGAAACCTTAAAAAAACCAAACTATTTTATAGGGTTACCACCTATTGTACTAGTAGAATTTTTTGCTCAGTTAGTTTTGCTTGTAAGTCTTCCGTAAAATATAGTACATCTATACCAAAGTTACCTAAAATATGATCAGGAGGACTAGAGTATTCGATATACCCATGCTCGTCTATTCGTCCTCCGTCTGTACTCTTGAACGCCTAGGTCTCAGAGATGCTAAGAGCTAGAGTAACCAAACTTTCACATTAGATCCCATATTATTCTATAGGAGACAAGTTTATTTTATTTTTTTGATATCGGCATTAAATTACTATATAGCTGCCATAGGGGTGTTCCAGACGACCTCGAAAAAAAAAGGTTTAAGATATATAATTCAATTGTTTATGAAGATATTATAACCAAATTTGGCATTCGAAAGTTTTTTATAGTTCCCAAGTACTGTACCAAATTTGATTGTTGATAGTTGACTATATCATATAGCTCCCATAGGACCGATCGGCCAAAATAACTTTTTTTATACAATACAAAAATCGCTAAATTTAATTTTTTAATAAAGATATCGTAACCATT
Organism: Chymomyza amoena; assembly: GCA_037043745.1. Taxonomy (NCBI): domain Eukaryota; kingdom Metazoa; phylum Arthropoda; class Insecta; order Diptera; family Drosophilidae; genus Chymomyza; species Chymomyza amoena. The sequence continues at coordinate 19,789 of JBAMAX010002007.1, forward strand.
AGGCATTCAGAAGTTATATAGAGTACCCAAGCATTGTACCAAATGTTGTCTATGTATGTATATCATATAGCTCCAATAGAGCCGATCTTCCAAAAAATCGATTTTTTAAACAAAATTTGTTGTGTTTCGTTTGATTGTGAAGATATTGGAATTAAATTTGGCACTTGTCAGTTTTTTTATAGGTCTTAAGCATTGTTTCAAATTTTATTAAAATCAGTAAACTATATCATATAGCTCCCATAGAACGAATCGGTCCAAAAAAACGTTTTTTATACAAAATTCATTGTGTTTCGTTTGTTCGTAAAGATATTTGAACTAAATTCGGGATTCAGATCTTTTTTAAAGTATTGAAGCTTTGTGTCATTTGATCGAAATCGGTTGACTATATCATACAGATCCCATAGGAACAATCGGTCAAAAAAAATATTTGCTTAAAAATTCTTTTGTTTTTGGTTTTTTATGAAGGAACCGGAGAGTATAGGTTTAGTGGTACAGGGTATCTCAAAGTCGTCCCCGCCCGACTTTACGTACGTCAATTTTTTAACCTGTTTAGTTGATTCGTTTTAATTTCTCTTGCATAAAAACATTCGGTTTCAAACAGTATGGAAAGTTTGGGGTGAAATTGAGAGCAACAAATATTCGATTTCCAAACGAATCCGACTAAAATGTTGGCATACGTTTTTCGGAGCAGTTACGAGTATCTCAAAATTGGACGATTCTCCAAGAATAATCATAAAAAAAAACATAAGTTACACAAAAAAAAATTTGTTTACGAGGCTTATGTTTTAGTATGAGCTTAATTCCAATTTGCTATCAGAAGAGAATTTTTAATCAATAAAAAATATGTTACTTTGTTAAATAATATTACAAACTTTTTCAATTAATTACAATTTTATTAAAATAATATAACTTTTTTTAAATATATATTGTTGACTAAATACAAAGCCAAATAGTTTAAATGTAATATTGAGTATTTTAATATTTAAAAATGGTCTGTTTCAACTTTATTGGTTAATATTGTAATATTTACACTGTACTACAAAGGCTTTGTCAATTATTTGCATTACCTCAACGGATTTTAATAAAAATTAATTGATATGCGTATTTTATCCCCTTATTGGGTTGCATAAAGATGAATGTAAAGGTAACCCGGAATTCCGCTTAAAACTAATGAAAAGGATTGCGGATATTTATTGTTAAATTTGGTCACGAAGCCAAATAATCGATGAGCTAATATGGTTATCGTTGTACGACTAAAAGGGAAGCCAAGCAAATATGTAGGTAATGACAATAAAATCGAAAATGATGTCACTGAATCATATTTACACTAAATAAATAAAAATTTATCAAATTAAATTTTACACCAAAAATTTAACATACATTTTATGTTTTTTTATATACCATGACATTTTTTTTTTGGACAACTCTATTTGTGCAGGGTATACAAATTTCGGTAGTTTTGCCGCAAAATTCTATTACTTAAAAATCTAGATAAGATAAGGTTTATTATGTATGAAAAATATGAAAGATTACGGAGAGACATAATACTTTTTAATACTCATTAGGTGATAGTATAAAGAGACATAAGCTTATAGGCGCAGATACTATCAAGATGACGATTTTTTTCAACAGTGGAGACTCTCTCTAAGACATTATTTTCCTCTTTAAAATCATGCGGAAGAAATTGAGATTTTTTAGATTCTATCAATATGACGACTCTTCTCTCTTTAATATCATGACTAGGGATTTTTTTCAAAGCTTATGGGCGCAGATTCTATTAAGATGATGATTTTTTTTAGTGTGCATACTCTCTCTAAGGAACTCTTCTCTTTAAAATCATGCGGAAGAACTTGAGATACTTGAGATTCTGTCAATATGAAGATTTTTTTTAACTGTGCAGACTCTATCTAAGACACTTTTCTCTCTTTAATATCATGCCTAGGGATTTTTTTAAAAGCTTATGGGCAGACTTCACTTCTCTTCACAATCATGCAGAGGAATTTTTTGAAAGGTTATGGGCGCAGATTCTATCAAGTACAAAGGGTACTTATGGTACAAAGGGTATATTAAGTTTGTGTAAGCCGAAAATGTATGTAACATATAGAAGGAGTCGTCGGAGACACCCCAAAGTTACATGGAATATATTCAGGGTGAATAGAGAAGTCGATATACCCATGTCTGTCTGAATGCCTAGATCTCAGAGATGGTAAGAGCTAAAGAAATCAAACTTTCACATTAGATCCCATATTATTCCATAGGAGACATGTTTACTTTATTTTTTTGATATCGGGGACAAATTATATAGTTCTCATAGGGGTGTTTCATACGACTTAGAAAAAAAAAAAGTTTTAGATGAATAATTCGTTTGTTCATGAAGATATCGTAGCTAAATTTGGTATTTAAAAGTTTATTATGGTTCCCAAGTACTGCACCAAATTTCATCAAAATCGGTTGACTATATCATATAGCTCCCATAGGACCGATCTTCCCAAAAATTAATTTTTGAAAAAAATTGGTTGTGCTTTGTTTGTTTGTGAAGATATTGGAATTAAATTTGGCACTCGTCAGTTTTTTATAGGTCTTAAGCATTGTACCAAATTTTATTAAAATCGGTAGACTGTATCATATAGCTCCCATAGGACCAATCGGTCAAAAAAAGTTGTTTGTACAAAATTCGTTGTGTTTCGTTTGTTCGTAAAGATATTTGAACTGAATTCGGCATTCAGATCTTTTTTAAGGTATTAAAGTACTGTGTAAAATTTGATCGAAATTGGTTGACTATTTCATATAGCTGCCATAGGAACAGTCGGTCAAACAAAAATATTATTGCTTAAAAAATCTTGTTTTTGGTTTTTTATGAAGGAAACTAATTTGGCAATCATATAGTATCTTTGACGTTTTTAGGCAATATGCCAGATTTTATTGCAAGCTAGTGATACAGGGTATCCCAAAGTCGTCCGCGCCTGACTTTACGTACGCAATTTTTTTGTTAAGTGCATGCACTTTAAAATTGTAAAGAAAACAATCGAGTGCAAGATTTCTTCTCTAGATAGCGAATTAAAGGTTCATTTTCGTTTAGTTCTGTAAAAAAAAGAATTATTTAAGTTAAAATTTTTGGTTAATTTAGTAGTATGCTATTACTATGAGACTTTTTTTTAATTAAGTCTAATTTAATTAGTTTCATTATGTCGCAATGTTTTTGTTCTCATGCTGTTTAATTTTAAGAATTTTTAATTCAAGCAAACATTGTTTAGTAGAACAAAATTAATTGTATATAAAGCTGAAACTAGTTCTGCAGAATTTCTATAAATTAAGCAAAAAGTTAGCAATTGTGTTGTAATATTTTTTTCAAGGCAAAGCTGAAAGTTTTTGGAAATTTATTCATTAAATGCAGCCACAAAAATGTAATACCAAATGGTACCAATATATGTCTTGAAATATTTTTCATTTAAGCTCTGTTTTTGTTTCTCTCAGTGTATGCCAGACTGTGGTTCTTTTCAATTGTCTCTGATAAATAGATTTTGTGTAAAACAAATCATAAGCAACAGGAAAGACATATCCAGGGGCAGAGTGTCCTAGCCATGACTATATAAAATGTTAAATTACATGCATACAACACACACACACACATGGTAAGTCTCTATATACATATACTGTATGTACACACATACAAGTACAAGTAATAAAAAAAACACACCAGCAAAGGAAAAAAAAAAAAAAGAACCATTCAACCAAGTTCTTTACTTGCTAGAAGTCAACAATTTTTACAAAGGAAAACGCATTGGAATGAACGGAATGGGAATGGGAATGGAATGAGTTCGTTCTTCTGTTTGACTTTTGCTTTGTCACAAATCAATTTCCTTTATTGTTGTTCGAAATATATTTAGCACAGGATGTCGAAACAAATAAAATGGCGGCTAAAGTAGCAGCACAAAAACACAGCAACAGCCGCAAAAATAGACCAACAAAAATAAAATAGTACAAGTAAATATTAAAGGAACATCAGAAAAAATGAGGCCAAGTCAAAGTTAATCTCGCCCAACCATTTTATTTGGCAGCCCTATACAGATTATATGTCAGATTACTATGATAATTTTAATGTGTTTAATTATGCTTTAAAGCATTTGTAGTATTAGAAAGATTCTAGTTTTCTAATTGTGAATTGTAAGCCGCAAGTGCTAATAAAACGTTGCCTAACTTTTGGGGCAAATCACTTTTGCAATAAGGGTCCATGCACTCTACACAACGTGTGGTCACCGAGGAGAGATATGGCCTTAAAAATCTTTAAAATTGTGTCACGTAATTTGGGTTCGGCCTCTAACACTGCATACACTTTTTTTTTTTTTTTTATAAAATCGAGGCACCGATAATTAAATTTTTTTGACATGACATACATGTGTTGTGCAAGAAAAAATATATTTAAATACTATTTTTCCTTCAAAAAAGAAAAGCTTTTTATAATAAAAAATTAAATTTTAAATTTATAAAACCCCCGACAAGAACTTAAGTAATTTTTTTAAAAAGTAAAAAATAATAAAAGAAACTTAATGTTAAAGTACCTAAGAATCTATTAATAATTCTAAAAAAAATACTATATAAAAAAGCGACTGTACCTTTTAAAAAAATATCACAAGCCGG
>JBAMAX010002008.1:0-41827 GCA_037043745.1 Chymomyza amoena
GTAACCTAGTTTTATTGCAGAAACTTAAAATGAACCAAAAGATATTTAGCAATTTTCATACAAGCTCAAAAATAAACTTTAAGCTTCATTTTTTTTTTGATCACTTGCAATTGCATTTTAAAAATGTTAAAATGAAAAAGCATTTTTCAACAAAAGAATTTCCAATTCGCACCACTGTCAATAGCAACGATTGAAGTATTAGACACTTGAACTGCATTCAAAGAGCTGCAACAAAGGAATCGGTTGACACATCCAGCTCAAAGTGAAGCTAATGGAGCCAGTCAACGAGTTCAAGTGAGTGTGGTGTCCATATATATCCATTAGCCCACACTCAACCTAATCGTACCCCGGGGTCAAAACATATATAAAATTATGCAGAAATTACTTAAAGTTTAGTCCGAAGTAGTTGCCAGCCTATAAAAAAGAGCTCTAAGCTAAAGCGTTCTCATCGCTTGTTTTTGCTGTACGGTTAAAACGCTTTAAAAACACCGCTGGGACTCACACCAGGACGAAACACACACTTGTAAAAGAAACACACACGCATAAACACACACTCAAACGTCAATAAAAATCAACCAGCCAGGCTGGGATACTCTCACATCCCGAGCACAGAGGACACACACACTCTAACCCCATAAAGCGTTGGTACAAAAACACGCAGTCCGGAACCAGACCCCTTTTGGAAAAATATGAGGGATGAGCAGGGGGTATGGGTACGGGCATGGGTACAGGAATACGGCAAGATGTAACAGACCGTAGGTTGTGTTATCGTTCACACATGGAAATGTTTGCAGACGCCAGCAAAACAACCAAACGGCAAAAGGAAACAAGGACGCAAAATGGCGCAAGGGACGAAACGCAAAGCAAAAGATGAGCAGAAAAAGCTGCTTATAGAAGACGACGAAGAAAAAGAAGTAAAATAAAATAAAATAAAAGCCAAAAGACATGCTACAAATAAATTTCAACCCGGTGCAAAGCAATTTGCGCATTTCCGTTATAAAAATAAAAGGGTTTCTCGTTAAAAACAAAACGAACTCTCTTTGGCATAGTCCAAAAACAAGCAGAAGAAGAAGAAGAGAGGCAGGAGAAGCAAATAGTAACGGCATAAAGGATAGGAGACCAAAAACGATATTTTACAGTTATGACAAAGTTTTTTCTCAATGCACTGAAGTTTGATGTGGACCATTAAGTGGCTGAGTTCTCTCAATAAAAAAATAGAAAGAGCTGGAGCGGAGATACAGCGGATGGACATTGATGGGCGGGAGATATGTAGGAACCATAAAAATGGTCGCTGGAACACATATTTTTGATACTTCTTTTCTCAATTCAAATTGATTTAGATATTCAACACATTAAAGCTATTACTTTAAATATGCTAATTTTGAAATTAATACCAATTTTTACGTTATTCGTAAAAAATAATTCCACTCGTAGTTAGTTTTTAATTAAGCGGCTTTTGCTTTATCTACTTATTCTGAAAGCTATCCAGAAGGAGGGACAACGTCTATTTTTAATTTCAACTTGAAAATGGAATTGTTTGCATATTAAAGAAAATACTTCTATAATACCACTCTAAATAAGATAGTTATGCGATGTTCACAAATTAATAATTAAAATCGTTGTGCAACATTTCGTAGAAAATTTTTGTGTATTCCGTGAGCTAAATAAGAGATAAACTAAAGCCTCAGTTTTCCTTTTGAGTCACCGGAACCCCAAAAATGTAAACTATTTTTCTAAATATTAGGTCTACAACTTTGCGCCCGCCGTTCTTTTTTAATTTTAAAAATTATATAAAAAAAAATGGTATGTTATTTATGTTTCAAAGTATTGTCCGTCACTTTCCACTACTTTGGCCCATCTTTCAGGCAACAAACGAATCCCGCGTCGGAAAAATTCTTCATCCTTTGATAAGATCCAGGAATCGATCCATTCTTTCACTTTTTCAAAAGAATCGAAGCACTGGCCCGCCAGGCCGTGTGCCATCGACCTAAATAAATGGTAATCAGATGGAGCAACATCTGGAGAGTATGGCAGGTGAGGTAGATTTTCCCATTTCAGTGTTTCGAGGTACGTCTTGACTACTTTCGCCACGTGAGGTCGAGCATTGTCGTGTTGCAAAATTACTTTTTCGTGTCTATCAGCGTATTAATGCCCGACTCAAACGCATTAATTGCGTTCGATAAAGTGCCCCAGTAATTTTTTCAGAAGGTTTTAGCAGCTCATAATAAATTACGCCAAGCTGATCCCACCAAATACACAACATGACCTTGGATCCGTGAATATTCTGTCGAGGTGTCGCCGTAGGAGTGTTGCCGGGCAATCCCCATGATGTGCGTCGCTTAGGGTTGTCGTAGTGCAGCCATTTTTCGTCCCCAGTAACAATATGCTGAAGAAATCCTTTTCGTTTTTGTCTTTCAAGCAGCTGTTCACAAGCAAATAAACGTCGCTCAACATCTCTTGGTTTCAACTGATACGGTACCCAGTATCCTTGTTTTTGGATCATCCCCAGCTGTTCCAGTCGTTTTGATACTGCTTGCTGAGTAACTCCCAGTGATTTTGCTAGCTGTTCTTGAGTTTGGCACGAGTCTTCATTAAGTATAGCCTCCAGTTCATCATCTTCAAAAGTTTTTTCTCTGCCACCGCTATGCCGATCTTCAACAACAAAATCACCGCTTTTAAAGCGCTGGAACCACTCGCGACACGTTCTTTCACTAATAGTATCATCACCATAAGTACTTGAAATAACCCGATGATCCTCAGCCGCCGATTTTTTCATGTTGAAATGAAAAAGTAAAATCTCCCGCAAATGACGTGAATTCGGTTTATAAGTTGACATATTTAATTAAGTGTAACTATATGACGCAAACAAAAATTAACTAATATCGATGTAAGGTTATATTTATAGATGTCAAAACTGTGATTTATTTATTTGAACTATTACTGGCTACTAGCGTCATCTTTTGGGAAACGGCGGGAGCAAAGTTGTAGACCATATATTTTTTTTATTACGATTATCACAACTTTAACATTATTCACATAAGAACGATTGGATAAATTTAAAGATTTTGAGAGTTTTCGGACATTTTGTATAATTGCATCAATATTCATTACCTTATTAAAATATGGAGATAGGTATTCAGAGCTGGGATTTCGCTGTTAACTCAAACTTCTATTACTTTCAAGCTATATGCCTACATAGAAGATGATACTCAGCCGTATTTATGCATATTTATTAGATCGCGACGTTAATCTGAGTGTTATAGAGGCGCACATTTAAATTTTCGTCAGTACTTACAATGATAGGCCCATCAAAAGAAGAATTATAGGAGCGGTCCCAGTAATTAGAATGGAGGGGAATACTTTAACCATCTCCCGCTAACTACCCCTCAAAAACTCGTTAAATTATAATATATTTTGAAACTATGACATACATTTTATTATGCCATTAGTCAAGACGAAATATTTTTAATTTTCAAGAAATATTAAAAAAAAAAGACGCTAAGACGAAGTATGAAATACGTCCATAAATGGTTCCAATATGAATTTCTTAAGTTATGTTTATATTATTGGGAGGATAAATGGTTCCAAAACATCTACAGTTCCTGTCTGATTTCGAAGATCTTCGCTTAGAAATACTCGAAAAATAAGTTTCTTTTAGTAAGGCGTAAGATTATGTTTAACGTTTTTTTTTCGCTAATAAAATGCATATAGAAAATGTGTAATTTTAAAAATTATCAAAAATAACACATTTTTTCAACCTTGGTTGCCTGTAATTTCGATAATTTTGACTTTATCTATACATATATTGTCCATACATTCTTCTTATGTGGCCATAACAACCCGTTTACCGGGTTACGGCCTGCCTTAAAACTTCTCTCCAGGCGCCTCTGCATTGCGCGCCTTCTCCAGTTGGTCACACCGAGCGAGGACAAAACCCCTTCCACTTTCCTATCCAAAACTCCCAAGGCAGCTGCATCAGTAAGCGACATGGTCCAGGCTTCCGCGCCGTAAAGAAGCACTGGAAGGATGAGTGCCTTGTCTCTACTACTCAATTGCCTATTGAGACCGAAGTACCACCTGTTGGCAAGAGTGATTCTGCGCTTGATCTCCAGGCTGACATCGTTGTCGGTGGTAACGGCGGTGCCAAGGTAGATAAATTCCTTGACAACATCGAAAGTATAGCTGTCGGCCGTAATCTGGGACCCAAGCCGCCGCACGTCCCTACTTGTAGGCAGCATTTACTTTGTTTTGCCCTCATTTACCGCCAGACCCATTTTCGCAGACTCCCGTTCGATAGCACTGAAGGCCGCGGTGACATCTCGCTTGCTACGCCCAATGATGTCGATGTCGTCGGCGTACGCAAGGAGCTGGACACTCTTGTAGAAGATAGTGCCAGTGCGATGTACGCCGGCTTCGGCAGAACGCTCTCAATGATTGTGCATACAATTACTGGAAAGATCAAATCAATACCTTTCGATCTTTCATGTCAATTCAAAATGGAATTAACGAGATATCATCAAAAGGAACAAGTTTGCAAAAAGTTGCCATTTTCGTGTTTTTCGACCCCAAATTACCCTAAGAACACTTTTTTAGAAACGTTCATTTGATAACCCTTATGTTTGCTAGTGTTATCGATAGCAGAATATTAAGGAACATCTCATAAACAAATATGTATAGTTATTTATTTTGGAAACACTTATTATTGAGGAAGTTGGACAGTATGATACTATTCATTTTATTGGGTCCCGATATTCATGAGTTACTCAAGATATTCAATGCCAACGGTAATTTCTTTCTGAAAATATGAAAAAGTCTTGAATTTATTTTCAAATTATCAATACACAGCCATACAAAAAAATTATCATAATCTGAAGGAGAGACATATATTTTATTTTGCATATTACATGCTCTCCACTATTCCACTCTAACCTCAAAAAATCCCACAACATATTTTACGAACTATTACATTTTAACGACTGCTGAATCTCATGTGAAAAATACCAGCATTTTAGGTTTCTAAAACATACTTTTTTTAGGTTAGGACAGCAACAAGACACGCTGGACCAATTCTGATAGCGGTATTCAAGAAAAGCTTTGATCTAATACTCGTTTTGTATGTAAACCGTAGTTAAGGCCAGTTTCGACGAATCTCATTCTCAAGAATTGCAGCTTTCCAGAACCACAAATGCTGCAATAATTGAAGCCCATGGACCATTGTTAATACAGCTTATTCGTTCAATGAGTGAAAGAACAGCCAGATCAGTTTATGTCAAAAAAAAGTCATCAAAAATTACGATATTCGAAAAAGGGCCTATAGAGCCTGGCCATTTGAGCGATATTATTTTTCCTACATAAATGAGTAATTTCAAATTTGATATACTATACACATACGAATAAAATGCAATTAACAAATAAATCAACAGATGGCCCACCTTGTGAACCTGCGATAAAAATTCGCATGAGCCACCTAGCAGGTACACTAAACAAAGCATTAAAAAGGATGGGTCGGGGGATTTTAAAATTTTTCTAGTAAGCACTTAGTACGCTTTTGGCGCTTATTATGACTCAAAGCATTCTAATATCCCTTAATACAATTACTGACATACAAAAAAAAATTCATTTATAATTGATATAATTTTACTGCCAAGTAATTCTAACACCAATTAAACTAATAGTTGTATCTCAAGTTTTACATGTTTCAATTCCCCTACAATTTTATTTCGATTTCAATCACATTTATTGCACCACATTCCAACCAACCTTAGAGTCAGTCCCAAATCCGTGGCATTTTACAACCTAGCAACCACATAGGACAACTACAAAACAACCCAACTAATAGTTCCTTCCCTCTACAGCCCCTAACTGGTAAACAACCCGAGACTGAAGGAAAACATCAGGATACAAAAAAAAACAAAAACAACACCAAATAATGCCAATGGCAACATTTGTAACTGCAGCGAGCAAACAAATGTCCATTGGAACAGATTGCCAGGCAAACAAACAGGAAAAACAAGAACATGAAAAAAATAAAATAAAAAATACCAAAAACATAGAGTAGATCCGAAAAAAATTGAAGAAAAAATGCCAAAAACAAAAAAAAAAGGATATATCCAACTGCACGTTAAATTGATGGGAAAAACAATGCAGGACGCCTCTTGGCGTTACGACGTAAAGGGCTTAACGCACTTAAGCAATAAAAATCGAAACAATTTTCGACACGGCCAAGTGAAATTGAAACAAAATAGCAATGAACGGCCAAAGGCTGGAAAGGATGGATGGAGTTGGCCAAAGGGATACCAAAAGATACTTTCGATTTTGGCAAATGGAAAATTGTATAAGTGACAAAGTTATAAATAAGTGGAGCAGTTGGTATAAACCAAATGAAAAGTTTTGCCTTTTTGTAAAACGATAATATTGCTGGGGAAGGGTATATTAAGTTCATCGAGACGTTTGCAACGGATGGCTTTGGCGAAATTTTTAAATTGTAATCAGCAAATTGATAAGCCTGGATAGCCGAGTCAATTTAGCTCCAATCCCAAAGACCTTAAGAGATAGCGGCATCCAATTTGAACAGCAAAGAATCGATATAGACACATCTTTCTAGGCACCCCCAACGTATCTTTCGGTATTAATGCTGAGTACTCGGAAACAGTAAGCGCTAGAATTTTGTTTCACAGAAGTTTTGAATGTATTCAGACATATTTAAATTCAGGTCAGTCGTGAGTAAATACGATGATCTCATAGGCACTAGTTTGTCTGAAGCGTTGATATCTCGGGAACTACAAGAGTTAGGAAAACCAAACTTTACCAATGGTTAACAAAGTTTGTTTTCGATAACTACATTGCTCGCCATCAGCTTAGCACACCCCTATAGCCAATGAATAAAGAATTCTATATCTACATATAATAAAAGTAAACAAAAAACGAGTTTTAATTTTTCTATCAGAGTACTCTGATACAAAGTATGCTACATTTTTGTAAATCAATTTCTTACAATTCACAAGCAGCTTAAGCAAGGCAGCCATCTAATGCGTACAGGCCAAATTTGATGCAATCTTTTATGGTTAAGTAACAATATATTCTGAGTTGAAAAAAAAATAAAATATATATATACATAGTAGTACATAGTTCTTAAATATTAAAAATACTTCTAATTGACTGTAGAAGGCACTGGCCTATAATATATTTCTGTAATTTCCATTTTACTTTTATACAAATTACTTATTGTCATATCCGACAGGTGTAATATATATTGAAGCTATAAAAAAAAAAAAAATATTAAAAAAAAAAATGTTTTTAGAATCATATTACAAAAAATGTTATTAGATATGCCTCATCAGCTTAGCATACCCAACTTTATTGTAATTTTCTTAATGATTTTAACCCATTAGGTGTTTAAAAAACATAATTATTTCATAATATGATCATTTTGAAGTAAATTTTATAATGAGATATAAATTATTATTATTATTGAAAATAACTTCAAATATTCTTTTAGGAAGTGAGTTATACAAATTTTCAATTAATTCAAAAAAAAAAATATCTGACCAAGCAGTTTTTATGACTTGATTAATTGTTAAGTTTTGTTGGAATACGCAGGTCTACAAATACAGGGGTCATGTGAGTTGTTGGAAAGCTAAGAGTCATTTCCGAAGTAATTTGGTGCGTCGAATCCGGCGTCAGAACTGGCCCATCACGTCAAGATTTTGAGATATTTGAGGCTATGTACCTCAAATGTCGGAAAAAACGCCATTTTTTGTGGCTCAAAATAAATTAAATCATGGCTATAGATTGAGTGTTGTTAATAGAATTCACTTGTATTAGGTTCGGTTGAAGAGCTCTTATAATTGACAAGTTTTTTTAAAAAAAACAATTTCTTTCAGACTTAAAGATTAAAAAAATATTTTTTATTCCTATGAAAACCTCCTAATTTCAAATTGAGCTTATGATAGTTATTGTCTAATGAATAGATTGTTAATAAATATAAACTAAAAAAAAAAATATATATAAAATTTCTCTGAATGCTCTTTTCAAAAAGTCAAAAAACTCAGAAGTTCTCACATCATTTTGAAACAATGTATTATCATTACATATGTTATTAAAGTTCAGTTTCGAGAGCCTGGAATACGTTGATAGTCACCATCAGCTGCTACTTTTCTCTCCAAGCCGCTGCCTTATAAAGCCAACTCAACCATTTTTTTTGATGTTTTAATACATTGTGTGGTTTCAAAATTATCATTTTGGTCTAACCAAAAGTTTACACTTCTTATTAAGAAGATATACGGTCTATCGTTATCTTCAGGGCCAATCCTTCTCACTATGGCTCTGTCTATAGTTGTATCACCCTATTTTACTATTTGATTTCAAATAAAAATATTTATTTGAAAAAACAATCTGATTTTGGTCTTAACAATTCCTTTCACTTGTTATCAATCCGATTTAGGCAATAATGTCAGAAAATTTTAAGGTTGGTCAAATTGTACCCGCTGCATGGATCAACCTATACGTAATCTTTATCTTGGTTTTGTAGCTATGTCTTAACATTATAAACATAATATTTTATTATTAATATTATTATTTTTTGGGTTACTTGGGGGCTTCACCCCTGCTCGCTTCGCTCAGGTGCTCTTTCATTTCCTCTTCAGTAAAATTCAACTTCTTTCTACCCATTTCGCTACAAATCATGAGAAACAAATATTCATGAGAATCGGTACAGCCGTTTCGGAGGAGTATGGTAACTAACATTGTGAAACTAGAATTTTATATAAAAGAAGAAATTTATGTTTTACGTGCTATCGGTGTTCTCATGAACGAGTCCATGAATCTGATTTTTGCGTGTGTTGGAGGTCAATGCGGAAGTTTTAAGCCTATTGCGATGTGTTTGTGTGAATTGGTTCGTGAGCTATACGCATTTTTGTGAATATTGGTTTTTGTGGGAACATACTCCTCCGAAATGAGCTTGACCGATTCTCATGAAATTTTGTGTGCTTATTGGGCAGGTCTGAGAATCGGACAACATTTATTTTCCATACCCCTAAGAGATAAGGGATGCCACTCCTAACATTCCTGGCAAATCAAGTGAATTTAAAAACTCGGTAGGATAATTTACAATTTCATCAATTTTGGAAGTTAATATTGATTTGAGTTATTCCTTTCTAAGAAAGTTTTCTTAAGAAGTAAAGGTAATTCTGAGATTTTGCTTATGATTTCATGCTTTGATTTCTGTATAAAATACATATGATCAGATCAATATTTGCACATAATGCAATTTCGTGAATTCGCCACAAAAATAAATCATTGGAAGAAAATAAAGATCTAGACAAGCGAGCGAACCGAGCGTGCCGTAGGCCGGCTAGTATTTTTATAAAATTCACAAATTTTTTGAAATTTTGGTTATGTGGCTACATCTGAGCCTTGTAAGAAAAACGAATATTTTATTAATAATAATATTATTTTTTGGCTTAATTATTTGTATAAAATTCAAAAATTTTTTGATATATTGTTAAAAGAACCTTTATATTTTAAATGACTGTCGCATAATATTAATTATTGTTTTATAAATATTTCTCTTGAAATATGCAAAAAATCTTCCATTTCGTCCTTGAAAACGAACTCAATTTCATTGGTGCTGCATGACCTCTGACCCAACTCTACTTCTTTTTATCAGCACTTCATTATTGTGTAAAACAATAGACAAGGGTATTCCATTGTCGACTTACGGGCTTATCAAAGTAGGTCACGCCCGACTTTAACGTGAACAATTTTTGTATTTCCTTTTACTGGTCTCCAGTTGTGTTTTTGTTGTTTTTTTGCTATCACTTCAGGTCAGTTGACAAACAGCTGGTGCTTTTGTCTGTACTCGCTTTGTGCTCGCTCTTTATCACTCTCTGCCTTTTCGACTACAAATGGCTGGTCATAAACGCATCCTGTCTATTGTTTATGCTTGTTTGTATGCGGCCAGCGCATAATTGAAAAAGGACATTCAATTGGCAGGACAATGTCTGGCCCAGTCAGGCAGCAAAGTCACATCACATCATAAAAACCCAACAAAGAGCCATAAAAGGCTTTTCCAACTTCATACACTCCACACTCCACTCAGTTGGCCATAATAAATAATATTGAATGTTTTACGAATGAAATTGAATAAATCCATAAAAAAACAAACAGCTTAATTTATATGCAATACGTTTTTTCCGCTTACAGCGCCCGATCACAGCGCCACCTATGGAGGCAATACGAAGAGCTCAACGCATCATACCAAGCATGATATCAACTCCTTGACACACGAACAGGATCGCATGCAGGATCTGAAGAGCTGGTCCATGCTGGCTGAGATCAGCACATATTTGATGGCCTTTTGCTTAACTACACTCTACATAAGGACTTATGCTTGGTGGCTAGTGTAATATTTCGGGCCACTCTAATTAACTGCAATTAACTTTAAGATATAATTGTACAAAAAAACTGCATACCAAAGTTAGTTATTTAGGCCACTAAATGATAAGCAATAAATTATATGCAGTGCCGACCGAGTTTGCTGCAAAAAGTTTTGTGTAAAATTCATTTAGTGCTTGGAAAACCTACTTCGCCCTCTTCCTGGAAAATGCCCGAAAAAAAAACAAAAGAAAATACTTCAAGAAGTTCAAGTTAGGCAAAGCTTGCTGTAAAAAGTTGTTGTTGTTTAAGTCCATATAGCATGTAAGTTTGAAATGATTGGGTTGGGGCTTAAGTCCGCATAGATCCTGTCAGATACTATGGAATACAAAGTATTAGCATGTAAAACATAAACTTTAAATGCAAAGTAAACCTAAAACAAAAACAAAACCGAAAAAGAGCAAAAATAAATTCACTAAAGCTAAAAGAAATTGATATGGAAATGTTCTTAAGCTTAAGTTGACAGTTTGTAAAATGAATTAAGGTCAGCAGCATACTACCAACTAAATCTAGATCTAAGCCTTAGTTTAGATATTCTATTTAAGTGGCATTTTTTGCGCATTTTAGAGATGCGTCTCAAATCCAATAAAATAAAATGAAAAACTACATAAATAATGCATTTTCCTCACAAAGTTTTGTTCGAGTTTAGTTTTTAAGCACTGCTGCAAGTTAATGTATTGTGAAATGTTTATTTATAAAGTTTCGAAATAAAAGCCGTCGAAAAAACAACTTTTTAACGTGATTTTGATTTAAAATATTTATGTAAAAGAGTTTGCATTTGAGTTTGAGAATGGTAAGTGCTGTGAGTTGCTTATTTAAAGCCAGGGCCGCGTAGTTTGAATGGCCCACGTTTTGGAGATTAAAACTTACAAGTTCGTCACATAGATAAGTCTTTATTTTGTTGAAGATGCTTTCCAAATTTGTTATATCTATATCTATAGCTATACAGAAATCGCATATATCTCGACCAATAACATAAAATAGCTAACTTTTTTAACCACGCCGAGCCAAGTTGACTCTATCCGCGATGTAGGTTTCAACCGCAGCCACCACGATACTCCCACAAAGTACGCTTGGACGTGTACTCAACCCGTGGTACCGAATTAAGGACTCGGCTTGCCCTCCCCATTTGGTCCCGACAGACCTGGACTTGAGGACCTCCGCCAGTTTTTGGCATCGAATGCCCGGGAACTGGTGTCCCATCATCTGACACCTCTTGTAAATGACCATCCGTGTTTCAATCATTTTCCCGTCAGCATGCACTCTCCAGACGAATGTGCTGTCTTAAAGCATCATTCCATGCCTTCATGCACCCATTTCCGCCATGTCACTTCAGACACTTCTTGTAAATGACATCCGCGTCTCATCTGCCATGTGGCAATAAGGCAAAGATTTTCGTTGTCAAAAACTTAAAGCATCACTCCGTGCACCCATTTCCTGACGATCCCCATTTAGTCGCCTCTTACGACAAGCAGGGGAACACTGAGGTGGATATTCTAAACCCGCCACCTCACGGCTTTCTTCAGACACTTTTTGTAAATGACATCCGTGTAACCATCTGCCATGTGGCGATGTGGCAGAGATTTTCGCTGTCATTGTGCAACTTAAAGTATCACTCCGTGCACCATTTCCTGACGATCCCCATTTAGTCGCCTTTTACGACAAGCAGAGGAACACTGAAGTGGATATTCTAAACCCAGTAAACCCTACAGGGGAAGTTCACTTTTTTTTTGGCTTAAGACTGATGTCCTTTAAAACATTAAGCAAGAGACCATTTATTTCATATATTTTTACTATGGGGCCAAAAATTCATACCATCCAGCATGTTGGCAAAGCATTTACCATCTAACACAGCTGCGTGATTTCTCCTCCTATTCATACGCTGTGACGTAAGCAGCTGAAACGAATTCTCAACCACGACCCATTCCGAATCTCTATGAAATTTCCATGGACACTTTGCCTCTCTTACTAGTCGAGTTATCAGGCGAACAGAATAATCAGCAGCTGAATAAAAACGAAAGCAGCAGCGGCGGCAGCAAAGAAGCTATCACTGTGTTAGTGATCGACGCGTCGCGCAAAGCGCTGCCTTAGTGTTGTTGTTGCGGAGACGCTTCGCGTCGACTGAGCTAAGCAATAAAAACACAGCAACTAAAAGTATGCTATGGTTATTTTTTAGTAAATTGCTATTGCCGTTAGTTGGTTTCTGCTTTTGTTTGTTTACTTCGTCTGCTTCGTCTTTTGTTTACATTTTAGCTGCTGCCATTTCTGTTCGCCTGGTAGATCAGTTGAGTTTATTTAGAGAAATGTTTAAAATTTCAGCAAAGCGCCGGCAAAAATTCTCAAAGGCAGCGGCGATGCCGAGTGGAATTTACTACTGAACAGAATTATACCAATTTTATTTGGTTTTTGTTTCAGTAGGCTCAATTTGATTAAGTTTTTATATTTTTTTGTTTTATTTTTTTGCTATTATTATTATTATTATTTTTTTGTTATAAAGTGTTTTTTCAACAAGAGGTGTTATGTTGAATCACCCGGTATTTCGGTAGCTGTCGCTTTTGAAGCTTTTATTCCTTGATATTTGACAAGTAGAAACTACGCCATTACTAAAAATGGAACGAAACACGCTTTATCAACGCATAAAAAACTCAGTACAAAAATGGTGAAAATCTTGCAGTCACAGTTCGCAAAACTAAAGCATTTTGGGTCTTCATGAAGGACTTTGTCGGACCGCAATACAGAAATTGGTGGAAAAATTCGAGCTGTTGGGACAAGTTAGTGATGTGAAGAATAAAACCCGTGCACTTCGCTCAAGAACAACTAAGAATATTGCTGCTGTAGCCCAAAGTGTTGAAGAAAACACAGGTTTGTCCACTCCTCGTCGTTCTTTAGAATTGGGCATTCTAGAAACGTCATTACACCATATTTTGCATAAAGACTTGGGAATTAAGGCTTATAAAGTTCAGTTAACACGAGGTCTCAACCCGGCCGATCATCAACAACGTCGTGTCTTTGCTGATTGGGTATTTGAAATGCATGAAAATGATCCGGAATTCCCTCGAAAAATCATCTTGTCTGATGAGCCCCATTTCCACCTCGGTGGCTAGGTCAAAAAGCTAAATTGTCGCAGCTGGGGCTCGGAAGAAACAAGAATTATTGTTGCAAAGCCTCTCCATCCTAAGCGGTGGAGTCATTGGACCTTACTTTTTCGAAAATTAGGTTGGATCAACAGTTTCGGTGAATGGATTGCGCTATCGAGAGATGATTAATGATTTTTTATGGTCGGAGTTGGATGGTATTGATCTGTACAACGTTTAGTTTCAAGAAGACGGCGCTACGTGCCACACCAGCAACGAAACCATTGCTCTT
Source organism: Chymomyza amoena (assembly GCA_037043745.1). Classification (NCBI taxonomy): domain Eukaryota; kingdom Metazoa; phylum Arthropoda; class Insecta; order Diptera; family Drosophilidae; genus Chymomyza; species Chymomyza amoena. The sequence continues at coordinate 13,801 of JBAMAX010002008.1, forward strand.
TTACGGGAATTGTTTCCGGACCGTGTTATCTCTCGAAGAGGTGATCACAATTGGCCAACGAGATCTTTTTTCCCAGAAAACAAAATGTTGGGCTTATATTCCCTCGCTACTGCCTCGGCAAAAGGTATACAGAAACGGTCCCAACAAGAAGACTGAAGTAGAGAAGCTTCAAAAAGCTCCAGCTATAACCGCCTTAAAGACAAATATTCGAATAACTCCCTTTGCAGTACACACCGCATTTTTAGGGGCTTGGACTTGGACAAAAATTCTTAAAAGACGTCCATGAGACTGCTCTACTGCAAACCAATAAAAAAATCGAGAACTTTTTGCTGTACATCTCTGAAAATTGAGGTGATGGTATCGAACCATTTGAAAATTCAAGTTTGTTCAGAAGACAGCTTGGATCAGACGTCGTAAAAATAATCGATTTAGTAATATACCTTTATAAAATCGCAAAACTGAACTGCCAGTTAGTTTTATCCAAACTTGTTATTACCTTAGGGTCAAGGGGATTGAATGTTTGTTTAATATTAAAATAAAACAATACATAAACAATTACTAATAAAAATAAACCATTAATTTTTTTCCATTATTAAGGTTTTCTTTTTAAATTGCTTTTCTTACCATGAATTTTTCGATAATTATAAATTTATTATCCTTATTTCTTAGTTGTAAGGACACAATATCTTCGCTCTGATTCAACATGTTTTGCCAGCCTTAAACAATATTTTAATATTATTTCAGCAAAGAATCGAACTTTAAATTAAAAAAATTATAAAAGATATGTATTTTCTGAAAGCTGGTGAAGTATTTTGCACCATAATGATTTCCGTGCTCCTAAACAAATACCTTAGAACTTCCATTAATTCAAGAACATAGCAACGATCGAAACAAGTGCTCTACATAAATTAAAAAGTGAAAGAATTGTATAAATTAAACGAACAAAATACCATACCAGGTATCCTAAAAGGAAAACAACGAAATTTTATCGACTTACAAAAAATGTTATATTATGTTTTTGAAGACAAATATCCTTGTGCACGTATTATATTTGCCAATATAGCAAATATCCCACCAACGTTCATCACTCCTGCTTTTCCAAATTTTGTATTTGTGCAATTTACAAATAAATACCAATACTACTAGTTAAATTGTGATAAGTATATATACTAAACAAGGACTAAGCCGCATCAAAGATTGTATCACTTTCTTAAGTGCCAACTCATGTCAGCTCCTTAAAATAAAGATATTTACAAAAAATTCTCAGACGATTAGCAAGAAAATTCATGAGTTTTTTACACTACAAATTTCTCAAGAATTTTGTAAGAAAATTGTGTTGGGTTTATTTAAAGAATTTGCTAAAGCTGCCATAGATACCTGTGCCCACCTCTGGCCCAATTTCGCTTGTTGCTCGCCTGCAGGCCAAAAGATGTACCAAACCAGAAAATCCTCGCTGGCTGCCCTATTCTTGACGCGCTTCGCCAAGCAACATGAACCAAACTGGTTTACTTTGCCGGCAATTTGTAAAACATTCGACTCCACATGGCAACATTTTTCATTAAAATTGCAAAGAGCAACAAAAAGTGGCAACAATTCATACAATTCAGCACACTTTATAATTTAATTTAAAAAGCGCAACGCAACTCAAACAAAAAAGAAGAAATTTTATACACTATAATAATTATTATTAAAATAAATTAAATGTCTGTTGGCCCTCATAAACTCGCGAGTTGGCAATTAAAAGCAGCATAAAAAATGAAGAACCGCACCAAAAAAAAAACATAACCGGCCACTTTTTGCAGCAGACTTCAAATGGCCAAAAAAACAAAATGAGAAAAGTCTGCAAAATGCTGCCACAGCACTCTGCCACATTTCCACATTTCCTTTTGGTTGCATTTTCACACGCCGCCAAAAACCGAGCAAAATAAAACAAAAAGCTAAAAGGAAAAGCTAAAAAAATTGGCATGTGCAGTGGAGCATGGGGGAGGGATGGGGCAGAGAGGGTTAAAGGCAAGTTAATAAAGCAAAGAGCAGTGTGCTGCATGCCAAAAAGAAGTTAAGTCCATAAGTGAGTTGCAACCCTGGCTGAAGGTTAAGCGTAGAAGGGACAGCGGCGGGGACTGACACTCCACTCTGGCGGCCATTAAACACACATGCCGCCATTTGCACTGACCACAAAGGAGACGGCCCAAGTGCACGTTCAACTTGCTCCAAAATGTGGCACTGACAACGACAAACAAAAGCCAAGTCCGGTGGAAAAATTTGTTTATTGCAATTATGACAAAGTGATTTTTACCAATTGTCATTGACGCGGGAGCGGGTTGGAAAGCTCGCTCAGGGAAATGGTAAGAAAACCATAAGTCATAAGCCATAAAGAAAAAAAAGTTTTTTTTTTTATAAATTTAGTACACATACTGTTAAGAATTATTGGCTAGTGGGAGTCCCAAAGAGTTTTTAAAAGAAAATAGAATATTAGAAAACCGTCTTTTTGTATAAAACACACAAGCCGATGGAAAAAACAGAAAAACGAGAAAAAAATTGGTACACTCAGAAAAAATCCTGAAAATTTGTATCGTTTTTTTCTCTGAAATTATACCGTAATTTATGGTAAAGCTTCTTCAAACGGCATGAAACAGAAACGGGTAGAAATTGCTTCGAAGATCAAGCAAGTATGCAAGGATTGCTGCAAGTCGAAGCTTTGCAGAGGTTAAGGGTGAGACAACGCTATAAATATGTCCGGAACATTTGCTGGAGTCAGAGCTATTATCTCAGATGAATGCCATCAAGCATATTATTCGCCTTGCGGTGAACATATCACGAACCTTTGCGATGGAAACAAACATAGAGGCGAAAACGTATTTCGGAAATGTTTAAAAACTCTACAAGATATTCGCTTTCAGCCTAACCAGGTGGAAAGTTCCCTTCATGCAATATCTATGACTAGATGGAGTGTTAGGATTGATGCTTTTCGCCCATTGATTAACAACTATCAAGGTACTGTCGCTTCACTAGAAAAAGTTCTTGAAATGGATATTTTCAGGTAGACGTTGCTACTTCGCTCAAGTGGCTTCTTTCGACTTCATCCTTTTGATAACCGTTTGGTACAAATTTTTGCAATGCCTCGACATCACCAACAAAATTCTTCTTCTTCTTATGTGGCCAAACCAACCCGAATACCAGATTACGGCCTGCCTTAAAACATCTCTCCAGGCGCCCCAGCATTGCGTGCGCCTTCTCCAGTTGGTCACACCGAGCGAAGACAAAACCCCTTCCACTTGGTCTTTCCAACGCAAACACGGTCGTCCTCCCCGCCGATGGCCACTGACTACCGCATCGAACACACGTCTAGCTGGAGCATCCTCGTCCATCCTAACGACATGCCCGAGCCAGCGAAGCCGCTGGATGTTGATACGCTGAGCAACGTCCATGTCGTTGAAGAGCTCATACAGCTCCTGGTTGGTACGGATTCGGTAGTCATCGCCAACTCGAATAGGATCAAAGATTTTTCGCAGTACTTTTCTATCGAAAACTCCCAAGGCAGCTGCATCAGTAAGCGACACGGTCCAGGCTTCCGCGCCGTAAAGAAGCACTGGAAGGATGAGTGCCTTGTAGAGTGTTAGTTTTATCACAAACAAAATTCTACAAAATCCCAAATTAACGATTGAACAAGCAGCTCGCAGTGTTGATCAACTTTTGACTGACGTACGCAGCTTGAGAGATTCTTGAACAGCAACTCTGACAGAAGCTCATCTTGTTGCAACAAATTTAAAGATGACACCTGAGCTCAAAGAAATCCAAAAGCGCATTCGAAAGAAAAAACCATTTCATGATGAAGAATCAGGCACAGAGCATGTATTTGAGAGCCCTGAGGAACGCTTTAAAGTTCAAGTCTTGTTCCCACCAGTGGATCTCTTGTTGAAAGAGCTCGGCGAGCTGCATTCTAGGATATCAGAATTGTCGAAACCCTTCACATTTATCATTGAGCCACAGGGTAGTGTGAGTGATCCCGAATACGCTGCACATGAATATAAAAATTCCGGAGCTGATTTTCAAGAGCCATCTCTCACAGCAGCAAGTGCACAGAAAAACGCATACCCGAATGATTGTGTTGAGAGTGATCTGCGTGACGAAATCAATTTGTTGCATAGGATTCCCAAAGTAATGAAATGGGATACCGATTCTTCCTTGGAGATACTGAACCTCATAGCTGCGTGTGGGTATGTATCGCATTGAGACTTTTACTTGTTTTGTCTTCATCTGTTGCATCCAGGGAAAGAGCCTTCAGCAAGCTTACTCTAATCAAAAATAAATTGAGATCCACAGGTTAAATCACCTAATGATTATCAGCATTCAGCACGAAATGGCGAGATCTATAAATTTTGAGAAGATTATTAAAGAGTTCAGTGCACGAAAGGCAAGGAAACGCCTAACATTTATCAGCAGGTATATTGTTTATTCGATCTTCTGAAATACAAAATTTATGTCACGATAACTGTACAGTGCCACTTAAAATTAAATTATTGTAAACAATAATAAATTGATATGTTCGTTTTATTCCTCTTTCATTTATAATCCATTTATATGAGAATTTGAAAGAAAGGGCCCCACAATATTCTGCCCCGGGCACCCTTCAGCCACTGTGGCAAATTTCAAAAGCACACTAAACAAAATGCGGCGAGTTTGATCGTATCGAGTTCGATTGGGTTTGAGAGCCAACATTTTTCATTTCAATTCAAGCAGCTTGCATGATTCCTTTGCAGCTTTGCGAGTTGTCGTTTAGGTTCCATTTTATACTTTTTTTGAAAGATAGTTGAAATAAAAATCTTTCAGCTGTATTGATATTTATTATACATTTACTAATATTGAGTTATCCAAGAGATGGTGCTAGATATATATATATATATATTAAGGGCCTGTAACGTGTAAAATTGAATAAGCTCAAACATGTGTGCTGAAATTGCTGTCCCAGTCGAAGCAGCCCTAACAAGTTTGAATAGCACACAAAACAAAATGTGTCGAGTTCGATCGAGCCGAGTATAATCGAGTTTGACACCCAACATGTTTCATTTAAATTCAAGCAGTTCGCATTATCGCTTTTGCAGCTTTTGTGCGTGTGTTTCGTTTGGTTTTAGTCATTGCACTGCTTGATGAGTGCAGCGCGTTTTTTTCTCTCACCATGAATATGTTACTTACACTGCTTGGGGAGTAAAGCGCGTGGTTCTGAATAGCGAACGAGTAGTCAGGGTTACTGAGTCAGTTTTGAGTATTTAGCCCCGAATTAAATACGTTAAGATCACTAATTGACTACAAAAAGGGCATTACGAAAGTATCGAGCTTAACATAATTGGAATAATTAAATTTTCTTACAAAAGTCGTTAAAGGGAGTTCACACTAGGGAACATAGATATAAAAAATAAAGCATAAAGCATTATGTATGGAATATAAGTAACTCACATGATTCTAACAAAGCCACGGATTCGAGTGGTAAAATTACCGCATTATCAGGCTGAATCTAAAGGTTTTGGTGACCAATTTACGTCACCTTTGGAACAAACAACCACGAACCGACAAAATATGCATCATGGCATCCGCTGTGTTGCCTTTTGGTGGAGACACATGTCATTCAATCTGGAGAAAAAAATGGATATCCTCATATGTTGTTGAATGACGCTGCCGGCCCAGAATTCACAATAAACAATACATATTTGTGGATGCATTTTTGGCATGTGAATTTCGTGTGGCTGGCGTTACATGGAATAATTCAGCTTGTTGACATATCAATTCAAAAGGTTGATTTTTCGTTTGAAATTATGGTGGAGTCAGCGAACAAACGGCGGTGTCTATGTTCAATAACTTTTAGCTTTTGGATCATGTAGCATTCTCCGAAAGAACGAGTTACTATGCAGGGTGAGTTATTTACGGAGGCCCTATGTTCCACTAAGATTTAAGGACAGCAGAAGAAGAGCAATGTAGGGACTGCACCCTTTTTTTGGAACAAGGTAACGTTCATCATGGGTTAACAAACGCCACCAAAGCAAGATGGCCGTCCCAGACCGCCAATACCTCCTTAGTTTTATATTGAGGTTCCATTACGGTCGAGATATAAAGGATGACGAAGTTCTTCTTTTTACTCCAAAGATTTTAAAAGCTATGAGTTTAGTTAATTATTCACTTCTGAATCAGCCATGTTGTTCCCAAGAACGAAGAAATTCCTTCAAGCTGGATGTTAAAGACGATTGCAAAAGGAAAATGTAGAAGGGGTTTGGCATAATTCTATTGATATAAACCAGAAGACGAAGCCTTCGCCGTCTTCAAAGCAGACATACACGAAGTAGGGACGACATGTCCTTTATCAAACTGTAACTAGGTCACGGTTTATTAAGGCCAATCAGTAACAAAAAGCACAAATTAATTTTGCACTTTTATTAAACAGTTTTTATAGAAATTGGCATACAAAAGTGGCAGTGCTTAAAAGCAATTAATGTTTAATTGTTCATTTAGACAGATTTTTTTTGTCAACCTCGACAAATAAATAAAAGAACGAGTTTATTGAATATTAATTAACATATAATCGTTTGATTTATTAATGCTCTTTTTTTCGCCCCATTTCCGTAGGTATTTCATTCCTTTCAATAAATATATCATGCCACATGAATAATGTTTATTATTGTATTATTATTTTATCAGGTAATTGTTGTCATTCTGAATGGTAATCAAATATATTATGTTTCATACAAATCATTTATTTGTCATATTTGAGGCAAATTCCTCAATCAAATATTTAAGCTGGCAATGGGAAATTTGAGTTTAATGCAACCACAAAAAATATTTAATATAAATATTTTAAATGCACGAATATTTTAATTGATTTTTCTATGTTTGATTAATGCATAAAAAACAAACATTTAATTAACATTATCACGATAGAATTTTTAAATATGTAAAATCTTAACTCACTCCTGGACAAATTACAATGATTGATTTTGTTTTTGTTTATTGATTTTTTTTAATTGTAATTAATTGGGTGTAATACTGAGAAGTTTTTTGTTCAATTTTTGACTTATTTATTTATGACGTTGGCCTTAACCCCATTACTAGTTTTTTCTATACTTAGTAATAACTACCAATTAAAAAACTACTTCCTAGTTAAATGTTAAGGCAGGTAAAGAATCGATCCGGAAAATGTCATGAACAAAATTTCTTACTTAAATATTATCTGATTATTCCTTTAAAAATATTTTAATCATATTTCGGGTTATATCAAAAAGATAGTTAAAATAAAAAACTTTCATTTGTCTTAATATTTATTATACATTTACTAATATAGTCGAAAATGCATTCGACAAGTTTGAATAGAATACAAAGCGGAATGTGTTGTGTTCGATCAAGCTTGAGACCCAACATATTTCATTTCAATTCAAGCAGTGTGCTTGATCCCTTTGCAGTTTTGCATATGTGTCGATTAGGTTCAATTTCATACTTTTATTTTAGGGAGTAAAATAAAAAAATTTCAGAAGTCTTGATATTTATTATACATTTACTAATATAAAGTGAACCAAATAATGTGGATTGAGATGGTGCTAGTTACATATGTACAAGGGACCTGCGAACGTGTATGATTGAATAAGCTCAAACATGTTAGCTGAAAATGCTGTCCCAGCTAATAAGCTCCCGACAAGTTTCAATACAACATAAAACAAAGCATGTCGAGTTCGATCGACATAAAAAAAAAAAAAACTACTTCCTAGTTCAGTCTCAAGGCAGGTAAGTAATCGATTCCAGTAAATATCATGAACAAAAATTGTTACTTAAATAATATCTGAGTACGTCACTAATTTTCCTTTTAGAGTATTTTAATCCTATTTCGGGTTATGTCAGAATTTTAAAATTTTAGGAATGCTGAATTGCTATGCAATAATTTTATTTATTCAACAAAAAATAATTTTATTTTTTTTAATAATGATGATGAGTCATGGGTCATTGTTTCTTAAAGACTAGTTCTTAAGAGTATTATTGTAAAACACTGTTTACACGAAAAATTAAGCTTCGCATAAAAGTATATTTTAGTGTAATTTAGGGTCGATAGACACGAAAATTACAACCTTATTATTTTTGTAAGCACGGCTTCGATTTTTTTTTATAAAATCTGTTTGTTACAAATTTATGTCAAGCATTTAGCTGAAAAATAATTCTTTTACGAACTTTTCGAGTCTAAGATTATTCAAATCGTGTAGGAATTTTAGATGCTATGGAGCCATGTACTGACGTTCAAACCTTCACTCCTTCACACTTTCGTATGAGAAAGAAATTATTCACTTAAAGTTTTTCATTTATGTTCAATTACGTCTTCAGGAATTTGTATGCAGCTGTAATAGTGATTTTTTGATCATGGTTCCATCTATAGTTTCCTTACGATTTGAAAGATCTTAAAGTGGAAATGTTCTCTTTCAGCTTTTAAAGTTTAACATAACTTTAAAAAAAAATATACGAGACATTAACGAAAAATTGAAACAAGTGCCCAAAAGCATTATATCCGAAAAAATATTGAAAACGTTGCTTAAGAAAACAAAAAGTCAGAAATCTTCGCGTTTCTTGATTCAAAATTATCCTAAAAAAATACTTTTATACGAAGGTTCAGTCGATGGCCCTTAAATTTGTAAAACAAATAAGTTAAGTATGCTTAAAGTTACAACTTTTATTATAGTAAAAATATTAAAATTTATAATATAATATAATAATATTTCGTTTTTTAGTTTTATGCTAATATTATTTTTGTAGGGCTTGCTTTAAAAAAATGTATTTTAAGAATGCTGATAGCGGCTATCATATATATATAATTTATTATTTTTATTATAGTTAAGAGTTTATAAAAGTATCATAATATAAGTTTAAAAATCTGGTTCTTAGAACTTAAAATAGTTTTAGTTTTTAATATATTTAGTTATTTTTAGGAATAGATAATCTGATTTTATGAATATGAACCCTTTTCTAGTCCGCTGTTGTGTTGGCAGCGTTGTATTCACATGCAAAAAAAACATCTTTATCTAGTATAAAAAAATATTTAATAAAAAAAATATTCAATATAAATTATTTAATATACAAAAAATTTAAATAAAAAATTAACAAAAAATAAGACAATTTAATATATTTTTTAATTGTAGACATTTAACTTAAAATTAATTTGGGGTGGATTTGATCCTATTTTATTTGATCCTATCTTACTGTATTCATCTTATTTGCGGAACTTATTATTATTATTTTTTATTTGATTCTATTTTCATATTTTATAATGCTAATAATTAAAAAAAAAATATATTTTATTAATATAAGATATATAACATAAAAAATATTTAATATTATGTAATTCATAAAATATACTTCTCGCAAAAATTAAGGGAACAGAAAAATTTTTTTAGTTTTTGGGTGACAGGCTGTGTTTCAGTGAAAAATGGTCGGACAGGAAATAAAAAATGAAGCTTTTAAAGCTTGAAAATTCTGGTTTTCAGATTTTTCGGGGAAAAGTTTTTAGAAGTTCCGGTTCTAATGCAATCTTTAGATGAAGCGCGAAGAAAATTTTTTCTAGATTTTGTACATTTGGGTTTTATCTCTACGGCATAGTTACACCAATGCATGGATCACAAAGCCTGATTATTCAGCTTCAAGATGCTTTTTTCAGGACCCCGATACGACCATTTCTCTCTGAGATATTGAATTTTGAACACTAAAGGATCCTTTTTCATTTAACTACTGATATCTCTGTAACTACTGGTCGCACTGCAATTGGACCTGGAATTTCATTATCTGTAGAAAATTTCCTAAAAAATACAGTCAAGAGTTAGTGGAGAAAATTTTTTTTTTTACTTCTAACATTTCATTGAGAAAAAAAAAAAATAGATTTTCCCAATTTTCGGTTAATTAACTGTATCTTCACTGATATGGGTGCAAAAGCTAAGATAAAAGTGAAAATCTACAGCCTAATGTACCCCAAAGAGCCCCTCAAATTTTAAATACGACCGGCTAAACGGTTTTTCTAGACCAATTGATCAAAATTAAAGAAAAATTAAAGGAACAAGGTTTTTGTCCTTTAACTTACCGTAATCATTTTCAAAATCAAAAAATCGTATTTTTTTCCGACTGTTCACACAATTTCGTGTTTGTCGATGACTTATTTTGAAAAAAATTGGCAGTTTTTCTATATATGCTCTATAAAAAAGTAAGGAGTAGTTTTGAAAAAAACTTTTTTTTAACGCGGGTTGACTTCACAGAAAACGTTGAAAATTTATTGCACGAAATTTCGCTAAACGGGTACAAAGTGCATCTTAGAGGTATCAATTTTTAATTATCGCAACTCAGCGTTATTAAAGGAAAATTAATTTAAATGGGTCCATGGCTTTGAAAATGATTGAATAATTGTTTCGTAATTTTTTCGTTAACAAAAAAAAAATGTTTTTGGATCAGCGTTTTTTAATTTTTGATTTTTTTTTCAAATTTTTTTTCAAAATTAGTCATTGACAAACACGAATTGTCGTAGAGTTAAAAACAAAATGTATAAAATCTAGAAAAAAATTTTCTTCGCGCTTCATCTAAAGATTGCATGAGAACCGGAACTTCTAAAAACTTTTCCCCGAAAAATCTGAAAACTAGAATTTTCAAGCTTTAAAAGCTTCATTTTTTATTTCCTGTCCGACCATTTTTTACTGAAACACAGCCTGTCACCCAAAAACTTAAAAATTTTTTCTGTTCCCTTAATTTTTGCGAGAAGTGTATTTAAAACAAAAATTGGGAAATTTAATACTTTTCTTAATTGTAGATTTTTAATTTAAAATTAATTTGGATTTGGCTTGGTCTTGGTCTTATTCTAAGAACTTCGAGCATCTTATTTCGATAATTTGTAGAACTTATTGTAATAGCTTTCGATTTGATTATATTTTTATATTTTAAAATACTAAAAATTTTATTAAAAAAAAAGTTTCTTAATATAATATATGTAATGTTTAAAAAATATTTAAGTATTATATATTATGAAAATTATATAATATAAAAATTTGTTTAAATAAAAAATTAGGAAAGTTGGATAAGGTACTGAAAAACTGCTCCCAACAATGTTTGAAAACTAATAATGCATATCGATGGATAATGCCCAAAAAAAATGTTTCGCAAAATTTCAGTTTTTAAACTTAAGGCGTTACTACTTAATTAAAAACAAAAAAACTGGTTTTTCGTTTTTTTTATTATTTGTGGCTAAACTGCTTAAGACTTAAGAACTACATTTTTTTTTAATTTAAATTGGTAATATTTAATAATATTAATAATCAATATAAATATAAATCAAATTGAATTTGTGAAAAAATAATAAAACGGAAATGTTTTAATGTTTTTTTTTTTAAATATATGGAAAAAATGTTTTTTTTGTCAAAAGATGGAAAAAATTGTATTTAATATTTATTAAATTTATTGGAAGGCAAACCTTTTGATTTTATGATGAAAATAAATTCATTTTATTTGTAGGCAAATCTAAAAATTTTAAAAATGCTCAACCACCGATTTTTTAATAATTTTTATTAAAATGGCATCATTTCGTAAAAATATGTGGGCTAACATTTAGCACAATAAATTAAACCTTTTCAAACACTTTAATATAAAAAATTCGAAATTGTTTCATGTTTTATATTAATTCAATTAATTTTGCAGAGATCCTAATTGAATGTCTTAATAACTTTTTGGATGATACGACTAAAAATCTTAGCTTTCTGTTGTTTTGTGACTTGAAAATAGCAAAATCGGAATACAGTGAATAGTTTCGTGCGATTAGTATTGTATAATAACAGCAGAGAAGGATCACTATCGCTAACTAGTTCATAGCTCCTAGAATATTATTAGAAGCATAAAGACCATTTCAAAGTTGGCTTAAAAAAATGTTCACGTTGAATCCGAAAATTCGACTATCAATTTGAGTTAATCTAAAAGTGTGGAGATCCTTAAGGTACAGTAACGTAGAAAACAATGAAGCCGAATTTATGATAAATATCTGTGTTTTTTATTAATGCTCCCGAAATATATGGATCAGTCTACGTATAAAGCATTGTGAATACATGAACAAGCTTAAATAGTATATATCATGAAAAATTTCGAATTTTTTATATTAAAAGTGATTAAATTGGTGTTTTGTCATTCCATGAGCCTTACTCTTAATTATAACATAAAATGTTAAATTCTTAAAAATAAGTTAAGCTCTCTATTTATGTTAACGCTACACATAAACATTTAACATTAAATTTTTAAATACAAACATTAAACAAATCAGAATTTCAAACATAAAACATTTACTAATTTGCCTGAAATACGCAACCAATTGGTTTCATTTTTATGTTAAATGTAAACCCACAAATAAAATTTACACCATTTAATTAAAATTATTAAAAAAAAGTTTGTTGGGTAATGTTAAAATTTTTACATTAACCTACAAAATAAATCAATCTTTTTGATCATAAAACCTAAGAGTATTCATTCCAGTAAATATTATAAAAATTTATTATGATTTTTGCCATCTTTTGACAAAAAACATTTTTTTTTCACACATTAAAAAAAAACAAACAATAAATTATCGTTTTTTTTTAACATTGTTTCACTAAATCATTTTGAATCATATTCCAACAATATAAAGAACGCATAAAAACGCGTATATTGCCAATTTAGATTAAAAAAAAATGGTTAAAAAATTGTAGGTAGTTTAATCATAAATAAATAAAAACAAAAATCAAATTTTTTTAATTAAATCGTAACGCGTTTAGTTTAAGAACTGAAATTTTGCGTACTTATCTTTTTGCATTATGCATCGAACTGCATCATTATATTTTAAAAATCATTGACGGTTTTCAGTACCTTATCAGCTAGACACTATAATGTTTTTCTTATTTGTAATTTTTTTTAAATTAATTTAAAATTGATTGGGCTTAGCCTTATTTTGAGAAATGTGAATTGTGAAACTTATTGTCATTGCTTTTAATATGATTTTATTTTTATATTTTAAAATGCTAAAAACTGTACCTAATAAAAATAAATGATTCTTAATTTTAGACATATAATAATAAATTTATTTAATATAAGAAATACTTAATATAAATATTTTTTAATATAAAAAATATATGCTATATATATTATACAATATAAAAAATACTTAAACTAAAAAAAATTTGTATTTTTGTTAATTGTAGACGTTTAATTTAAAATTAAGAAGTGTAAGCATCTTACTTTGTAGAACTTATTGTAAAAGCTTTTGAATTGATTCTTAGTTTTATATTTAAGTATGCTAAAATTAAATTAAAAAAAATTTCTTAATATATAATGAACAAAATATTTAATAAAAAAATACTTTATTTTATTTAATATTATTTTATATAAAAAAATATGTAATATAAATATTATTTAATATAAAAAATATTTAATATAAAAAAAGAAAATTTAATATTTTTCTTAATGGTACACTTTCAATTTTAAATCAACTTGAATAAGGCTTGGTCCTATTTTAAGAACTGTAATCATCTTATTTTGATAACTTGTGGAACTGACTTTAATAGCTTTTAATTTGATTCTAAGTTTTTTATTTTATTATGCTAACAATTGAAAAAACAAATATTTTTTTCTTAATTTAAGATATACGAGGGTGGATTGATAAGTTTCTGGCCTGACCAAGAGATGGCGCCACTAGGCCTACCTTGAGGTGGCGTTCTATAGTACCATCCTTAGATAGCTTGTAGCTATAGTTTCAGCCCGATCGCCATGTTAGTTTAGATTTGAGAGCACACTCAACAAGACGCCTCTGTGTTTTTCTTGAAAATGGAAAAGCTGGAAAAAAATTTCTACCGCCAATTTGACGTTGTATAAGCGTAATCCAAGCGAATTTTGCGTCGATTCATAACCGTTGACGAAACTTGGGTCCACCACAGTCTAAACAGTGGATTGGACCAGGGGAACCAACTCCAAAGAAGGCAAAAACTATTTTTTCAGTGAACAAGGTTATGGCTACTGTTTTTTGGGATGCAAGAGGTGAAAATTAAACGACCTCATCTGGCGAAGAAAATAATCTTGTTTCATCACGATAACGCACCAGCGCACAAATCAATCGTTGCGATGGCTAAAATCAACGATCTGAAGTTTGAATTGATGCCGCACCCTCCCTACTCTCCAGACCTAGCCCCGAGTGACTATTATCTGTTTCCTAACCTCAAAAAATGGCTTGGCGGTAAGAGATTTGCGGACAATGAAGAAGTAATCGAAGCTGTAAATGGGTATTTTGAGGAGCTTGACGAATCAGTCTATAGAGATGGCATTACTAGACTAGAACACCGCTATGAGAAATGTATCAGCCTTGGAGGAGATTATGTTGAGAAATAAAAAAAAATTCTTGAAATCGTTGTTTTTCTTGGTCAGGCCGGAAACTTATCAATCCACCCTCGTATGTATAATAAGAAAAAATATTTAATATAAATATTATTTAATAACAAAAATAAAATACAAAGTTAGGATATTATTCTTAATTGTAGACTTTTAATTAGAAATTAATTTGAATTGGGCTTGGTCTGATGAGTTTAAAATTTTATCATGCTATGAATTTAAATAAAATATTTTTAAAAAAAGTTTTGGGATTGCTTTGAAGGGTTAAACTTTATGGATGTTATAATACACAATTTGTTTTTTTTTTTAATGAAGGAATAAATGTAAATTTTTGAAAATTTTGTTTGTCATATTTTGACAATTTTTGCTAATGCCTAAATAATATCTTTCTTTTTTTATCATCAATTAAAAATCTTAAACGAATTATCTTAATTCTAGACTTTTTATCTTATGTTTGGTCTTAATTTCAGTAGGTCTTATTTTGTTGTAATTTAAAATTCTTTAATTTAGTTTTGTTAATTTAAGAACTTTAAAATAATAAAATGCTACGCTCAAAATTAGACATTAAGCGCCATATTTGTTAAATTTGTTTTTTTTTTAAATAGTTTATTTTTGGTCACTTTCAAAACTAATTCCTTTAGATATGACTTTGTTGAGATTCTACTTTCTGTGTCTGCTACTATTTGTCTAAAACTTTCAAGCTAACTTTGCATTTGTCTGGTTATTTAATTGAAATTTTTATTTCACTTCCTTTCAAAGAACAGACCGTAATCAAACAGTTTTGGCATAATTAAGTTCCCGGACTTTGTAGTCTCTGCAAATATTTGCTAATAAAATAGTAGACCATATGAGCCCCAACAAGACTTAAAAGCTTTCTCGCTTAGTTATTTAAAAATTTGGTGTTAATTTATTTAATTTGATTTTAACGTCTTCTGGCAGTGGAGTTTTGTTGCTTATTAGCGAAGACACAACCCGAAAAAGCTGTGCCTTGGCTGTTTAGCAGTGTACACAACCCATGAAGCTTTTTCGAATACTTTACATTGAAGCACTGTTCAAGCGAACATAGCTATGTTAACTTAACATTTCCTGGTTAATAAAAGGAGGAAAATAACAAAAATAATATAATAATATAGGTAATGTACACATCACCTTTGCCACCAGAAGAGGGGACTGCCCTGAGGTCACACGGGGATCTCCGATACCAAGGGCCATCAAAGTAAAATATCTGGGAGTCACATTTGACATACGGCCCACACATTACTCAGACAGTCAAAAGCTGCAAATTAAAGTTAAAAAATTGGACTGGATGCTGAAAAGTTCCAGCAAATTGTCGCTTCGTAGCAAAAGAACAATTTACAATGCTATTGTAGCACCAGTCTTCACATACGCAATACCGCTCTGGGGAACTGCTGCGAGGACCCATATAAAACGACTGCAAACAATGCAAAACAAGGCCCTGAGAAGATGGACTGGAGCAGAATGGTTTGTTAGAAACAAAGTCTTGCATAATGACCTTAACATCCCTACCACAGCTGAACTAATCGGACGACACAGCTCAAGATACTGGGATAGACTTACTAATCATCCAAATCAACTTGCAACATCCCTAGCCACAAATACAAATAGGCGAAGGCTCAAAAGACGGCACCCTTTAGATTCTCGCAATGATTTAATCCTTTAAAAACTTTAAATTGTAATTGTAAATAGTCGTAAATGTGAAGTTATAGATAAGTTTGATACTTATAGTTACTACAAGGGCAGTTCGCCAATTCATTGTTAAGGTTCTAAGTCATAAATGCGCTATAGAGTCAGAAGACAAAAAGCTGCATAAAATAAATAAAATTAATCAAAAAAAAAAAAGAATTTAATAAATAAAATATATAAATAGTATTTTTAACTTTGAAAGTAAATTTTTAGTATTCAAAAGTTTTTTTCATTTAAATTTAGTCATGTCTAACATTTTAATTAATTTCTACCAAAAGAAAACAATACTTAATTTTTTTCCCCTATTGAGATGTGCTTTATGCCAATACCACCAAAAGTTACTGAAGAGTAATACTCAGGATGATTAGAGAATTCGGAAGTATCCATGCCCATCTTTTCATTCGTATGAATGCCTATATTTCAGAAAAGTTGTAAAAATTCCAAGGCAATCTACTAAATTTTATTAAAATCTGTTGGAAGCCCTCATCGCCCGAAAAGTTTTTAGTTCAAAATTGTTTTGCTTCCCATATACTTATTTGTAATGATATGGAAACCGAATTTGACGTTGGGAAATTTTGCAAGTGTTGGGAAATACAAAATTTATTCAACTTTGGTAAACTATACATTCGAACATTCTTTCGGTCATCTCAGTCAAAATAGTTATCAAGGCATAATAAGTTTATTTTTTATTTGTTTATGAAGATATCGTAATTCAGACCGACTACAACGTACGCCATTATTGAACTTTTTTATTGGTTTCTATTTTCAAGTGTCTTGAAATTATTGTATTTGATTTATTAGTCAAAAAATCAATGGTAAGGGTGAGTTACAATCTCTAGTTCATGAGCTGTTTCCATTCCACGGTAATTTGTCTATCGTATCTAAAGGTATTTTTAGGCAATTTATAATCCCCATTCGTGTTGCTATTTTTGGCGATAAAGTGAAATTGTTATAGCTTTATCGCAGTAAGAACCAAAATTGTTCAATTAGCTTTATATCTGATATTAATAGACCCCTTTTTTGAGTGCAATGTGATTCAAACAAATTAGTTTAAAAATTGCATACGTTAAAGTCAAACATATCCGACTACGTTGTACACTTTACCATCGGATATAGTAATCTACTCAAATAAATACTCTATCTTTTTAAATTTTAACTTAATTTTTAAAAGCAAATTTTGCGCACAGTAAGATCAGAATTTTCTAAGGGAATTCAATTTCATATTATTATGGCTTTAAATTCAAATAAAAGAAGCATAAAGAGAGCTGGGGTTAATATAACTTAGTTAAAGTTATATTGCCATCTGGTCATTATTCTATAGTTTTTGTTATGGAGCTTACAGACGGTTATATAAAAAATATCTTAGATGGCATATAAAAACATTTACGTGTACCTCTATTTCTGTATCACATAAATAAATTACAATCGCCGTTGTGCTTATTGAAGTCATTTAATTTTCCGTTTGGAAAGATTTTGATAACTTTTGATATTAAGATATTCTTTGAAATTAATTACTTTTAAAAAATTTTTTTTTATTAAGTATGAAATGAGGGTCTAATTTAATATCTTTCAATTTCTTGACATTATGCATATTTGTTTTAACTACAGGGTAATAAGCACTATAATGACAGTAGGACGATGTGCGTAACTTTCTCATTTAAAGGAATCAAAATTTTTGGGTAGAATCACGATCTCGAATTGTGATCATTACTTATGGCAAATCACTTAAATTAAAAGAATCAAGAAAAAAATAGTTTTTAATATAAAGGGTGATTCATTAAGACTTTTTTTTCAACAGGGATTTTCGTGTGGATCACGCGTGATCCATGACAGCTGTCAAAGGCAAAGTTGTTCAGTATTCATAGGCAAATCATCATACAAAGACTTACACCCGAACAACGTATACAAATTGTACAATTGTACTACGAAAATCAGCGTTCTGTAAAGAATGTTTTTCGTGCGCTGAGATCGACTTATGGTCAACATAATCGACCCACCGAACTCACAATTCGTAACACTATCACCAAATTTGAAGCATATTTATTGTTTGATGATACACGACCAAATCGATCACATCCAGCACGTAGTGAAGAGAATATAGCGGCGGTAGCTGACAGTGTTCACGATGACCGCGAGGAATCGATTCGGCGCCGATCGCAACAACTTGACCTATCGTATTCAACCACCTGGCGCATTTTACATTTGGATCTCGGGTTGAAAGCACACAAAATTCAACTCAGGCAAGAATTGAAGCCGAATGACCTTCCTGCACGTCGCCGTTTTAATGAATGGGCTCTTGGTAAGATCGATGAAGATCCGTTGATTTGGTGCGGTCTGTGGGCTGGTGGAATCATTGGTCCGTATTTTTTTAAAAATGAGCAGGGTGCGAACGTTACCATTAATGGCGCACGCTATCGGACCATGTTAACGGACTTTTTGCTGCATGAAATTGTTGCCCGTGATCTCGACGACATTTGGTTCCAACAGGATGGCGCTCCGGTCCACATTGCCAATGAAACAATGGCTCTATTGCGAGGTCAATTTGGTGAGCGATTAATTTCACGTACTGGACCCGTACCTTGACCGCCAAGATCGTGCGATATCACACCGCTCGACTTTTTTCTTTGGGGTTACGTAAAGTTAAAAGTTTACATGGACAAACCAGCAACGATTGAGGCCTTGGAAACCAATATTACTCGTGTTATTGGCCAAATACCAGTGGAAATGCTTGAACGAGTCATGGAAAATTGGACCTTCAGAACTTAACTTAACTTAACTTATTTCCAAAGTTGTGAGTCTTTTAGTCAAACTGTAAGAAACAGAAAACCCAGACATCGTTGTAGAGAAGCCAGTGCATCCAAAACGAGTGACTGTTTGGTGCGGATTTTGGTCTCATGGCATTATCGGCCTATTTTGCTTCGAAAATTAAGAAGGAGCTGCCGAAACTGTCAATGGTGATCGCTATCGCGCAATGTTATCTAATTAAGACTTGTTTGATCCAACACTACAATCGATGTTTTGCGCCCTAACTTCGAAAATCGCCCAATCACAGAAAAAGGGTGATGTGAGTAGGCCTCCGAGAAGCTGCGATTTGGCACCGTTGGACCATTTTCTTTGAGGAGCGGTTAAAGATAAATGTTACGCCAACCATTCAGAAACAATTGAAGACCTCAAGCTTGAGATTCAAGTTGCTACTGTTGACATAAGGAAGGAAACAATCGAAAATGTACTCAAAAATTGGGTGGATCAAATTGGCTACTGCCAAGTCGTCCGTGGTGGTCATTTGACCGATTTTGTTTTTCATAAATAAATTTCATGAAAGAACCATTCTAATAAAAGTTTAGCCGTCCTTTTTATAGGAAAATGAAATTGCAATTTTTAAATGGACCACCCTGTATTCTACTTAAATTTTATTAAGTTTTATCTTTGTAAAAATATATAAAATACACTTATTTACAAATTTAAAGGTCATCAAGTGAAACTTCATATAAAAGTATTTTCAAGAGTAATCTTTGGCCCTATACACATGAAAGTTATAACATTTTTTAGCACCGTTTTCGAGAGTTTATCGAAAAAACACTTTTCCAGTTATTCATTAATATCTCCGGAAAAATACTAGATATTAAAAAAATTTTATAATTTTATAATTTATATGATTTTTAATAATAATGATTACAAGTCATGGTCGTGATTCTTATTCGTGTAAATTAGTGAATCTTTATTCACTTACAAAGTATGACATGTCAAATTTATATAAATATTGAAAGATCAAATCTCTTTATTTAAAAGTCAACAAATTTAAGAAGATCTTTTAAAAAACTAATGAGATACTATGTCTATATAGGCTTGAAATTATGTGGGTAAAAAGGTAGAAATCGACTTAATTCCACAAATTTCAACTGCTCACAGAAACGAATTTTAAAAAAAGCTCATATGCTCTTCAAAAACCAGATGATACAGCTAGACGGGCTTGCCTAAGCGACTTTTAACTGATAGGGTCGATAATATTTATTTCTTTCAGTTTCTGCTTGTTTAAAATTAGTAGGCCCATTGGCTCGATGAGTAACGCAAGTAAAAATAACTTTTATTGAATACAATATTATGTTCATTGTACGTTATCTGTGAAGAATGATATTAAGCTTTTTTTAAATGTCATTCAGCCCAACTGCAAAGTTACTATAAAATAATATGTTACTAACATAATGTCTGTATGTTATATGCAATATTATAACATAAGTAGATAGCGCGAATAAACAGAGCTTATCATTGTTATTATTTATAGAAGCTGAAAATCTTTATATACCAAAAAAAGATAAGGCTAGAAATGCAGTTTATTAAAAGTTGCGATTATTTCTTATATTTCTCAGTCAGTTTTCAGCGTTCCTCGCGATGAGTTTCGCTTTGATATTCTTTAGCTCGATCTTGAGCTTCGTGCTGGGCTATATAAGTCATGCCTACAGCTACTGGGAGCGTCGTGGAATACCCCAATTGAGGGGACATTTTCTGTTTGGTACTTTTTTCAAGCTTAAGTCCCAGCATCTCGGTGAGCTGATTCAGGAGACTTACGATACCTGCAAGGGTAAAGGCAAAATAGCCGGCACTTATGTCTTTACCCAGCCCATTGCGGTGGTCACAGATCTGGATTTGGTCAAGACTATACTTATCAAGGATTTTAGCAATTTTGTCAATCGCTCAGACCTTACCAGGCGCAAGGATGAGCCACTGTCGGGACATTTGTTTAGTCTGCATGACGAGGAGTGGCGTCATATGCGGACCAAGCTCACGCCAACCTTTACCAGCGGCAAGATGAAGTACATGTTTGATACAATCGCGGATGTGGCCAAGCAGTTAGAGAGCACTTTTCAGCAGGAAGTGGGTCAGAGCGGAGCTGTGCTGGAATTGCATGATCTGCTGGGACGCTATACTACAGATGTTATTGGCAGCTGCGCTTTTGGCATAGAGTGCAATAGTCTCAAGGATCCAGAGGCAGAGTTTAGAGTCATGGGACGCAAGATATTCCGACGTAAAAACGATTTGAGAGTACGTTTTCGAATCTTTACGATAGCCTATCTGCATCTATTCCAGAAGCTAGGATTTCGTATGATGAAATCAGATATAAATAATTTTTTCATGCGCATAGTTGAGGAAACTGTGGAGGCGCGTGAGAAGCAGGGCATTAAAAGAAATGATTTTATGAATCTATTAATGGATCTAAAGAACACGGCCGGAGATGGTGGTTTAACTGTGGAACAGTTGGCTGCGCAGGTATTTGTGTTCTTTGTGGCTGGCTTTGAGACAAGTTCGAGTAATCTCAGTTTTGGATTGTTTGAGCTGGCGAGGAACGAGCGAGTGCAGCAAAAGTTAAGAGCAGAGATTCTAAGTGTGCTGGAGAAGCACAAAGAACTGACGTATGAGGCCATGATGGAAATGACGTATTTGGACCAAGTGGTGAATGGTGAGTAAACAAAGGCAGATTAAAGATAAGAGGGGCTAAAAAATAAACAAAAGTTTTGTGCTGGTCATGATATGAGGGAGCTTTAATCAGGTACAAAGTCTGATAGTTTTTATGACGTGTCAATAGTAGATAAAAAATGTTACACTTACCCAGTTATGCATAGTATCATGGTAGATACATTAAGCTTCATTTCTGTAAAAGATAATGTGAATGTTAATTAACAGTGATAATAACAGCTGTGAGATGACAACGTGATCGATGAAGTGAATGATAAAAATACATTGATGTAAATGAATTTGACAAGGTGACGTAATGAAATAAGCGAGTATAGTAGCTATATGAAATATTGGAAAAATTGTTATTAAACATCCAAAAATATTTACTAAAGTGCAATATTACTAACATAATTTTGTTCATGATATTTATAAATACTTAAAAAAACAATAGTATATATTCAGGATTCCCTTTGGTCCTTAAGCAGTTAAAGGAATAAGAAAAGAGAAAAGGTATTCATGACTTTTATGCATTTCGTATGTCTCCAGATTTGTGTGAAGTTTTATTAACTTGCTCTACTATTTCATATAACTACCTGCTCTATTTTGTCATAAATAATGGACCTGTGCATGACGTAACTTTCTAATTGTTGGATCATATGGAAACATTCGTATTTAAAAGGGGTAATGGATTTTGATCAAACTTTTTTACGAAAAATTGGCGAATAGACCACATAATCTTTTGAAGTAATAAGGCTGGATTAAGCCCTGCGAATTTTCATCTTTAATCCCTTTAAAATACACGAATACCGGGATGTGACAATCTTAAAAGCGGAATTATCTCACATTGAGTAGAAAAGTTCTTTGTGGCTGGATCCTTATAAACATATCATAACATATCCTGTAAAACTTCCCACAGATTAGCGATGTTTTAAATTTCTGCCATAGTTACCCATAATCCTTAACAAACTCCAGAAAAAGTGACGCAGAAATTAAGCTCGGCTGAATGAGGTCGCCATACCAAAAATCGAGTAATATCCAAAAGGCGATTATATGATTGGAATGGATAAATTAGCTGTCGGTTCAGCCAGGTGTTATACTCTATTTCTCATGAATACTTAGACGTCATAGTTCAAATCGCACAGTGGTTGCAGCGATGGGTAACAATGTCCTCTAAACCCAACTAAAATCATTAAAGCAAGCATTCATGAATTGGAATTTGAATAGCTGTATCATCCACCATAGACTTCACCGACTGTCTGCTTATTCCGAACCTTATAAAAATGTCTTGACGGTATAATTTCAAATAATTCATTGATCAGGCAATGTTCCCTCAATGCTTTTAAGGGATTTTTGAAGCAATGTCAAAACCCTGACCTATACTTGATGCCGAATTTAAGTCCAAAAAAGTCCTTAAAATGAGTTATTTTAGGGATTCCCTTAGAAACTTGACTTAGAGCAGTTCTTTTGGCTTCAAATGATAATTCGGCAGCCCCCAAAGACCAAAAATAATCTCCAGACTGCGTGAGATTTTTAGAGGTTATGATAAATCCTGAAACCGTTGGGTTTAGTCTGTTAGAGGAATTCAGTATTTCGAAATATATTATATTAAAAAACTTTGCCCAGATAAGTAAAATAAATTTTGTTGCATACTTAAAGTCAATTGTACACTGCGAGAAATTTAGTTTCAACATTTGTGTAGGAAAGCACTTTAGAAAATTTTATTAAGGGAAAAAAGAGGAATAGTTTTCCGCAGGCTTACCAAATTCTAAAAATAAATTTTAGTTTCTCTCGAATATTTGTTTTATTGGCAATCAACCCATAATTCTAAGGACTATGATCCAACATTTATAAAGAAAAAAGTAAATCACTATAGGACTCAATATAACATATGGCTTAGATTTCTCTATATATACAATATTTTCAAAAATCAATTATTTGTTATGATAAGACACGCCTTCTGAGGTCATTTGGGTGAAGTCGTTTCAGGCGTCTTCGTGGTCTATGACCTGAAAAGGCACTTGAAAGAGAATTTTGATGGTTCCTTAAGCGATCTGCGTAACCGTCGCAAAATTTATTTAACACATCACCCACATACGGAATGCCGAGATCATTATGAAGGTTGCGATTTCGGATATACCACGGAGCATCAGCAATTTTGCGCAATGTTTTGTTTTGCAAAGTCTTGTAAAGTTTATTTGACTTGGCAGCTGTTCCCCAGACTTAAATGTCGTAATACCATGTTGGCATTATTAAACTCTTATAGAGAATACTTTTATTTTTCAAAGATAGCTTGCTATTCCTACTAAGGAGATCTACCTCCTCGCAAGCGCATTTGAATATATTTCAAGTTGAAAAACTGAAATATTCAGGATACCCTTATTTTTAGATCTGCTTGAATACTTTTTAAAATCGTTGGGAGCCATTTTTCGTAATGGATAGACTCTTTTCTTTGATTTTATTTTAATGCAGCAGTTGTTCGAAGGTAGGATTTTATCGGTAGATTTTGAAATTGTATAATTTGCGGATGTCGGAATGAGAAGAGAGCAAGGAAGAGGTTCAATTTGTATTTTCCTAAGTCTAAAGACCTGCCCCATTCTCGCAGGAAGAAGATTCTTTTTCAGTTTACTTAGGTGACTGATAATTTATTTATTCTCTTGACTAACCAATAAAATATTTATTCTGATTTATATTTCGATAATCCGGCATGGCTACTCCATTTTGCCAATTTCGGTTCTACACCTTGCAGTTATTATTTTAATATGCTCTCCATTTAAAGTAAGCGCAGGACTTGAGTCTTTCCTTAACGAAAATAAATCTCTAGAACATTTGTCACCGTTAAGCTGGATGTTCCAGCGTTTCGCCCAAGTTGCTATAATGTCCAGTTGGTACTGCAAGGTATTAGCTGCCATTTGAACGCTGGAGGAAGACGAAAGAAGGGCAGTGTCTTTAGCATACGTTGCCGTTATAAGCTCAGAACTGCCCGTCGAGCTCGGCATGTCCATAGTAAAAATGGTGAATAAAAATGTAGATAGAACGCTACCTTGCGGCACTCCAACTTTAATGGTCTGTCGTTCCGAGAGTTCACCTTTCACCATAACTTTGAAAGATCGATTGTCAAGAAATGATTTTATGATTTCATAGAGGAAAGCAGGAAGGGCAGATTTAAGTTTTTGTAGTAACCCTTCGTGCCACACTCTTGACATCCAAAAATGCTGCCATGCAGTAGCTACGTTACTCGAAGGAGTCTAAGATGTGTTGCACCACTCTGTGACTTTGCTCAGGCGTACCATGTTTCGGACGAAAACCGAATTGATGCGCTGGAACTAGGGTCGTCACGCAGGAAAATGACAAAACTCTGCTCAAAAAGATTCTTTCAAAAATTTTCGCGAATACCGACAGCAATCTAATCGCGCGATAAGACGCAATGCAGATGGAAGGCTGGCAGGGCTTTAGAATCATTACAATTTGAGCACATTTCAACTCCTTTGGAAAATATGCCAGACGCATAATTGCTTTGAATATCTTGGCTAGAGCCACAATGCCCGCCATTGGAAGAGCCTTAGCTACTCTGGCGTCAATTTTATCAAGACCAGGAGCTTTTTTGGGTGCGTTTATTAGATCTACAATTTCTTTAGAGTATAGAATATAATAATAAATTGAATAAAAACTGTATAAATGTAGGACTCTTTGTGTCAAACTAAAATATACGCGCAAGATAATTGGCGAGAAAAAAATTTGTATCTCAAAAGTCACTGAACTGGCATCACACAAAAAATATGAAGATAATGTCGGGGATGACATGATATTCAAAATTTGCATCAAAAAAGCTTCCCGAAAAGTTTCTTCAAAGCTTTCTTCAAAGTCGCTATAACAGTTATTTTGATCTATTGGGGCAACAAATTTTAAATTATTGATTCCTTTTTTAAACTTTACTACATTAATTTACTGAATGATCATAAAATTCTTTTTAATAATGAAATCGATTTGAAAACTAACAAATATTTCGGTAGAAACCTAGAAAGCGTACACACCATGAATCGTACAAACCAAAAGTTAAATTCTGATAACAGAAATCTTGAGCTGTTATAATAAAAAGATATGTAGTCATATAAGAAATAAAATCCGATTCGTTGAAAATTCTTATCACATAAACAACTGGCAGCCAAGTTATGCAGACTTTCGATCGAAATACAAAAACAGCTGTTTATGAAAAGTAATACTAGATTATTTTAACCATAAACAAACCAACGAACGGCGCCTGAAATGTAAGACGCAGACAAGTTGCTTATCTCTTATTGAAACTGAAAGTAAACATTGCGGCGTGAGTCACGCCCGAGAGTTCCCACAATCTCTAAACACAAAGCTCAGCAATATTTGTAAAAGTTCTTATAAACGTTATCTCTAATATCAACATTGTGCTGCTTCTTTCCAGAAACCCTGCGCAAGTATCCCGCCTTGGCATCGCTCACCCGTCAAGCTGGGTCAGATTATAAGCTGCCTGATGTGGAGGATGATATTGTATTGGAACGCGGCACTAATCTGCACATACCTGTGCTGGCCATACACTATGATCCCGATATCTATGACGAACCACAAGAATTTCGACCGGAACGTTTTGAGCCCTCACTCTGGCAGAAGCGTCATCCCATGGCCTTTTTGGGCTTTGGGGATGGACCACGCAACTGCATTGGTTCGCGTTTTGGACGCATGCAAGTTAAGATGGCACTTATAACGCTGCTGCGTTCATATCGCTTTACTGCCGCGCCCAATTCACCAGAAAAGTTGGCCATAACCAAAGCTAATTTCATACTCATGCCGGCAGATGGCGTTAGAGTGCACGTGGAGCCATTGTAGCCAGACAGACCGAGTTTGGTTACACGGCGCAACGTCGCGACGTCGGGGTAATTTAGTAACTTTGCACTTAAGACGAAACTGTAAACAAAGCATATTGAATAAACATTTGAGGGAAGACGAATTTCTGCGAAAGACCGGAGGAAGTTGTGCCATTGTGCAACCAAAAACCAACAGCCAATGGGTCTGTTAGCTTCCGAGTTTAGACATCAGCACAAAATTCAATTAAATTGACTCGTTTGGCGGTCGATTGAAAGCCAAACCAAAATTTATAGGTGCCACAAAGCTGCCGCCTACGTAGCCAGCACACTCAGCCATGAGGCAAGTCGACACCACGAACATTAAATCACACAAATGACACACACACACACAGGCATTAGAACTTACACACACATGTACACTTTGTTATAGCGTGGGTGTATGTGAGCTAACCATAAACCAATGTATGGATGATGGTGCAGTTTCATGCACTGTTTCGGCCACTCCATGCTCCATGTCCATCCATCCATCCATTTGTCCAAGTATGCTGCGGTCCGTTGACGAACCATACGCTCAATGATTGCTCTGCCATTCTATATAGGAAGGAGCATGGTAGGTGGGATGGGGTTGGGTTGGGGTGCGGTCTGGAATGTTGTGCTCTGAACCAGAGGTATGCATTATGTGCACTAGCATAAATCCAAACATTTACAATATTTTGCTAATTAGCAAAATATGTGTGAATAATGAATGCGCCTCGTGTGGCACACACAGAAACTCACACACTCCTACACGCGCAGTCACACAAACACACACCCACACAGGTGTCATCTTAAATTTATGACAATATGGCTGGCAAAAACCCACACAAACTCATACTTTTCATATATCTGCAATCGATGACAACGATTTGTCAAGTTTACGGTGATGAGGTTTGTGTCTTAACCAGGAAGAAATGACAAGAAGCGCTACCAGAAGAAGGAGCTCCAAGATACGCCTTAGTCTATAAAACAAGGCTCTTAGGAGAGCTGCTTTTTTTATGCGACATAAACAGACAGCTTAGCTTCGAAGCTAAGTCAAATTCCCAACAAGGCCGTGACCTCTTCATTTGGCTTTCAGATGTAAAGAAGTCTAACGAAACGAATTGAAAGGAGCTGTATTTTCCACAATTTAAATGCAACGGGGGAAAAATACGGAAAATAGACCAACATACAGCATCATGATGATGACTCCTTTATTATTTTCCTAGGATTAACCGAATTCGAGCAATCGAACATAACAGTTGCTCATAAGCGCTACTTTTGCACTACGCTGCTTACGTGCGCGACTCCAAAGCAAGCAGTCGACAAAGCAAGCAGTGCTCTGCTTCGTCCCCCTGCTTTACGTTTAGTTGCATTTTCTATGTAAAAATCATCAAAATTGGCGTTTGCTAGCGACCTATTTGTTAAAATGCTGAAAAACTATTAATCATAGAAAATGAATGCAGGACTCATTTTGTTGAAAATTTCCAATACTTTAAAAAATATATTGATAAAAATTAAAAAAATCAACCTTTCTTAAGATATTTACAAAATCGAAAATCACCAAATACCATTTCCAGTTTTTAACACTAAATAGGCATTGTGCTTGAACTAAGAAACCTTGATATAGG
>JBAMAX010002009.1:0-57252 GCA_037043745.1 Chymomyza amoena
TTTTTATAGTTCCGAATCACTGTACCAAATTTGATCGAAATCGGTTGACTATGATCATATAGCTCCCATAGGACCGATCGGCCAAAAAATAACTTTTTTAACGAAAAATTCGCTATATTTCGTTTTTTAATAAAGATATCGTAGCCAGATTTGGCGTTTGGAAATTTTTTAGACCACTTAAGCAATGTGCCAAATTTGAACAAAATCGGTTGACTATATCATAGTCCTATAGGTCCGATCTTCCAAAAAATCGATTTTTTAACAAAATTTGTTGTGTTTCGTTTGTTTTTTAAGATATTGGGACCAAATTTGACACTCGTGAGTATTTTATAGTTCCTAAGCACTGTACCAAATTTAATCCAAATCGTTTGACTAGATCATATAGCTCCCATAGGACCAATCGGTCCAAAAACACGTTTTTTATACAAAATTCGATGTGTTTTGTTTGTTTGTAAAGATATTTGAAATAAATTTGGCATTCATATCTTTTTTAAGGTATTTAAGCACTGTGTCAAATTTTATTGAAATCGGTTGACTATATCATATAGCTCCCATAGGAACGATCGGTCAAAAAAAAATTTTTGCTAAAAAATTCTTCTGTTTTTGGTTTTTTGTGAAGAAATCGGACTTTATTACAAGCCAGTGGTACAGCGGTATCCTAAAGTCGTCCGCGCCCGACTTTACGTCCGCCATTTTTTATTCAGACTTTCTTTTTTTACAACAGATTTCTTCATCCGATGTTGGTTAAAAAAATACTAACACGCCGCTTGTACATATTATATAATATTTTCTTTGGTATTTTAAAAACCATAGAATTCCCAATTTTATTTTAAATTACAAATTTACTCGACTTAAAAATAAATAATCTAATACAAAAGCAGAGTATCAAACAAGCTATTTCAATCAAAACTTTCAAATCTATTATGTCATTATAAATTTGGTATGGTTGATTGATTGATAGAAACAAATTTGCTTTTAATTGTTGTTAATGGAATAATATATTTCATACTTCGACTTATTTTTGTTCAATTGTTTTTTTCGAAATAGAATATGAAGAATTGACAATGAAATTTTCTTTTTTGGTTTGGGATCACTGCACTCAATGGCCCACCCTATAAGTATTTATATGCTCAACTTACTTTAACAGATTGAGCAGTGGTTCCAAAAATAAGCAAAAATTAAATACCTTTAAGTTACAAGTGTAACGTGTATACTTTGAACCACTGTGCACTATGATACAAAGCTAATTTTTTAGGATAAAGTCAAAAGTGATCGTACAGGTCTAAAAGTTAATACATTCTTGGGCCAAAAATAATCAAAAATTTGAATGCCTTTAAGTTAAAAATTTATCGTGCATACTTTGAACTATGGTTCAAAAAATAATTTTTTAGGATAAACTCTAATAATATTAGTACAGGTCCGAAAATTTACACATTCTTGGACCATTTGCGTTCCCCTTAAAATTGGGCGAAAAAAATTAATTTATATTAAATTCTTTAAATTATCAATGGAAAATTATAAATCCGATGAAAACTGAAATTGGGAAATGTGCCTAAAATCGCATAGTCAGGAAGTCTCGAAATTAAAAGAGAAAACCGTACTAGTATTGTTACATATTCTGGAGAGCTTACCTAAATTTTTCATGTTTCACATTTATGGACAGTGTTCTCTAGTAATAACGAACGAAAATAAACTGAACTTTGAACTAAAGCTACAAAATGTATTTCTAAATACTAAGCTGATTGGTCTGAGGATTTTTAGAGAATTAAAACACATTTAGTATATTTCCATATATTTTTTTTAATAGGAACTTTATTGCAATATTTGAAGATATTCTTAGCAGCTCAAAAATTGAAGCTGGGCTTTTACATAGGTCATCGAGATTCTTTACAGTTTCATAAGGATCAAAAACTTAAAAAAAAATTTGTATATCTTAAATTTTGTAATAGTTTTGATAAAAAGCTAAAAACTCACTTGCTTCACATCTTTGATGTTTGTCAGTTATTTAAAACTTTGATTTTTTCGTATGTTTCGTGTAAATTTCATCCTTTTCATTAACCTCTGGAAAAACCTTAACTTCTACATAGACTCATGACAGGTCTTTTATATCACTTAAACTCAAATGATTCTTTTTTTTTATTTTATGAAATCTTTAATGTATGGCTTATGTAGACCTATATTATACTCTTCCGCTAGTTAAGTGAACTATTTTAGCTAGCTATTTTATTTTTTTATTTTGAAACAGAAATATTTCTGTTACAAAAGTAGCCTATAAAAACTAGAGTAATATCTGAAAGAGACGATTCTTTATCTTTTGGTTTTCTAGCTTGGAAGAAGCTTTCATCGTTAGATTCATTTTATTTCCTTCACTGGAAGAGCAATTAATGCTCCATGGGAATCTCAAAGATAACCTTGAATTAAGTTTTACTCTTATAATTATTCTTTAATCTTCAATTGCCAAAATTCTCTGCTGGAACAACAGTTAGATTTTGCAAACTTTCAAAAATTTGGTTTTTTATAGGAGTTCGTTTAGAGTATTTCACATTCGATTCCAAAGTTATATTTGACTTACTGACGTAATAACCTTTAAATGGAGCTGAATATTTTGAGTAATTGTTTTTGATAAGTAAAAAATTTTGGTGAAATGCATTCTAATTCTTCAGCTTCAATTAAAAATAATAATCTATTATACAGTCGAACTATTTTATAGCTCAATTTAAAACTTAATTGAAAATAATAACCTATAATACAGTGGAACTATTTTATAGCGTATTTTTAAAATAATTATTATTTAAAAATAGGAACACACTCAGCCTCTTAAGGGTTTTCGAGTGTTGTACATTAAAGTCGGCCGTGGACGACTTTGGGATACCATTTACCACCCAGCATAATAAAGTTCAATATATTGCTTAACGTCACCAAAAGACATTTGATTACCAAATTAGGTCACAATAAGCTCATAAATAACCAAAAAGAAACGAATTTTGAACCAACAATGTTTTTTTGACCGATCGTTCGTGGGAGAAATATGATATATCCAACCGATTTTGATACAATGGTTAAACCTATAAAAGTGCCAAATTTGATTACGATATCCTCAGAAACTATTGAAATACAGAGAATTTTGTATAAAAATATTTTTATAGCTATATGATAGAGTCAACCGATTTTGAATTTGGTACAGGACTTGGGAACAATAAAAAAGTATTGAGCGCTAATTTTCGTTACGATACTTTTTTTTTAAACAAACGAATTATTCATGTTAAACACCGCTATGGGAGCTATATAATGTAGCCCCGATATCAAAAAAGTAAAATAAACTTGTCTCTTAATCTGAAAGCTTAGTTGCTCTAGCTCTGAATGAAAAATCACGACTGCAGAAAAAATGAAAAACTCCGAGCATGGTTCCATAACATCTACAGTTCCCATCCAAAATGTTCGTAAAACAATTCTCTTTCAGCTTTAAGCTTAACGTAAATTAAAATATTTGAAAATTTGATTGAAAATGGTCAATTACATTTTGTTTTTCCTTTGTACAACTGTAACTTAAATAATTATTTTTATTTATATGTAGCTATATATAGCACTGTTAAATTACATCAATTCCTAATCTAATCATCTTCCATATCGATAAAAAATTGTGTTTACTAGATATTACGAATAACTGAAATAGTGACCAAGATCATGTTTTCGAAAAGATCTTGAAAAAAGTGCTTATAAAAAATTTTTTTATAAAGGGTTCTGTTTTAAAGAATGTTTAAAATTTTGCGAATTGATATCAAGGCCTTGTAAGTCGTTGAAAATGAGGATTTATTTATCGAACCTACCAAAACGCAGAAATTTGGAAATTTAGCAAATTTTAGTGCATTTATTTAGGCCTTTTTTTCATTTAAACTTTTTCTTGGTGCACTGAACACAATGGAATCGATCAAATTTTTTTATGTATAGTATACATCATAAGCTTCCCATCAAATTCCAATGTACCTTCGTTCCACAGTTTTTTTTCGAAATATTTCAAAATCCGTTCCATGAAAAAACTTTTAAACTTCACTTTCGGGTTTTGCGTGCCATTTTGTTTTTGGGGTGACTGAACCGCTAGCGTTCTAAGAGAACTTCAAAAATGACTCGTTCTTCAGTTTTTAGCGGAATCCTGGCGTGCTAGAAATTTTTGGATCTGAGATTCGGATTCATTGTCTGGTCGACGGACCAGGACTCGAAAAATATGTTTATTTGGTTTTTTAATATTATGTCAGAACGCTGACGTGCTGGGGATTTTCTAACTTGACTTCGAAATCTAACACCTAAAAAAATGGTAAGCCAGGAAACTCCACAATAGATTTTTTATTGTACCAGCATGTTACTTGAGATACTCTGAGCTAATATTGAACGCAGAAGAGTATTACCAAAATGCAAGCTCCATAAATAAGTACTGAAAAATGCTAAGCTCATTAAGTTAAAAGGATCATTTGAATTGGAGTCATCTCAAATACCGGTTATGGAATGGTTCAAAAGTGCGCTTTATTTTTGTATTCTTTTTGCAAATATGGAAACATATGAAGGTTATATTAAATTAACAAACGTTGAATGTAAATCACATGATACGAATTTTAGTGAATTTAAAATGTGTCGCTTAAAATTGTTGGGGCGTGGCATAGTGGGCCTAAATATACACGTCATGATGTATCAAAAACCTCTGATTTCAATAACAGTAGGTTATAATATTAATTTAATATAATTGAATATAATATTAATTTACCCTAACTTTACAGTTCAAGATAGCATTATATAAAAGAATGAACGGATATCGTCCGTTTCTCTATACTGCTTAACTTTTGATTTTGTGATTTTATGCGAACGCATAAACGATATCCATTTGCCGATATCTTATTGGCGACCTTGGACAGGGCCGCAAATATAAACCATACATGTCCTTTTAATGTAAGTATGGATTATGGCGAAACAGCAAGTATGAAACCATTTCATATTTATAGGAAGATTTCATTGTATCGGGCGCTGTTTTAAAGGATAGAAAATATTATTAAAATGCCGCTGCGCAACTGGAATATACTTGTTTCAAGTGTTAGTATATTCACCCAAAATACTACGAACGGAAATCAAAGTTTATGTAGAAATTATTGATAATTCAAAGTAATACCAAAAAACCAGGCGTCCAAAAAACTAAACATCTAGACGAGGTTCCTCAAAATCGTTTTAAAACTAATTTCCAAAAAATACTAGTTTGTACCCAAAAAAAATGTGTATATGCAAAAAAAAATAAAATTGTTTTAATAAGATCTAAACTTCGCATCCGATTTCGATAATTTTAGACTCGAAATAATCGTATAATAATTCTTTTTTTGCTTTAAGTTTAACATAATTTTTACAAATTTTTTTGGTTAAAAAAAGCAAGCAAAGAAATTGAAACTTTGACAATTTTTCGAAAACGACACTTTTTTCGAGTTTGGTCGCTTGTAACTTCAATAATTTTAATTTATTCATGTACATATTATATATCACTGTAAAGAGCAAAGCTTTATCCTAACGTTCAAATCATCTTTCATATCGATACATAAATTTTGTTCACGAGATATTAACAAATAACTGAATCAAGTGCCCAAAAACATGTTTTTCTAAAAATATCTTGGAAATTGTACTTATAAAGAATTTCTTTATATAGGGTGCTGTTTTAAAGAATACATATTTAATAAAACTGCCGCTACCCAGTGAACTTTATTTGATACATTGTCTCGTGTATAAAAATTTTGCGAACTGATATAAAGGCCTTTATAGGAATCGTTGAAAATGAGAACTTATTTGTCAGACATTCCAAAAAGCCGAAGCATTCAAAATCGTTTGGAAACTTAGCAAAGTTCGGTGTATAAATTTAAAGGGTCCGTTTTTATTTAAACTTTTTCTTGGTGCACTGAATACAATGGAATTGATCAAAATTTTTTAAGGTCCATATAGTATACATCATAAGCTTCCAAACAAATTCCAAAGAACCCTCTTTCTACAGTTTTTTTGTATATATCTCGAAATCTGTTCATTTTCGGTTTTAGCGTTACTATTTTACTTCGATAACGAGTAAAACATATTGTGAAGATACATTTTGCTTCGTAAGTGTAATCAGAATACCATTAGCAGCGATGAATGATATATAATATTTACAACAAAATTTGCGTTAATCTTTAAAAATTGATCTAAATAACAAATTATGCAAATAGAAGTCAGGGTGAAAATCGAATGCTCTTCACGAATCGCTCTTTTTATGTTTTTGGGGTTACTGAACCGCCAGTATTCTAAGAAAACTTTCAAAATGACTCGTTCTTAGTTTTATCTAAAATCCTGGTGTTGTGGGGCCACATTTTTTGATCTGGGATTTGGGTTCATTCATGTGATATAATGGCTTCGAAGGATTGGGACAGTCATTTGAGGTAGTCGAACAACGAGCATATGCTGAGTTTTCTAACTTGACTTCGAATTCTGCCTGCCATCAAGAAAACATAGTGAAGCGACGAAGCGAACTCCAGAAAAATCGATTTTATTATACCAGCATGTTGAAATTAAGATTACTCCAATCTCGAATATGAGAACATATAGAAGAGAGTAAAAATTAAATCATAATAAGCACTAAGAAGCAGCCGCTCGTATTAAGTCAGAAGGGATCATTTTGGATTTGAACCATATACAATGCCAGTTATGGGAATGGTTCGAAAGTGCGCTTTATTTTTGTATCGTTATTATAACTATGAAATCTTATGAAGCTTATATTAAATTAACAAATGTCGAGTGTAAATCATTTGATCAAACTTTTAGTGAATTTAAAATGTGTCGCCTAAAATTGTTGGGTCGTGGCATAGTGGGTCTCAATATACACGCCAAGGTGTATCAAAAACCCATGAAATCCATAACAGTAAGTTAGGAAATTGGAAACAAAATAAAGTTTTAATATCAATTTATTCCAACTTTACAGTTCAAGATACAATTATATAAAAGAATGAATGGTTATCGTCCCTTTCTCTATAATGTAACTTTTGATTTTTGTGATTTTATGCGAATGCGAAAACGATATCCCTTTGCCGATATTTTATTTGCAACCTTGGACAATGCAACAAATATAAATCATACATGCCCTTATGATGTAAGTACGGATTGTGATGAAACCAACAAATATGAAAAGATTGTATATTTATAGGAAGATATCATTGTATCGGGCGCTATTTTAAAGGATGAAAATATTATTAAAATGCCGCTGCCAACTGGATTTTACTTGATTGAAACATTAACGTATTGCCCCAAAATACTACGAACGCAAATCAAGGTTTATGTGGAAATTATCGATAATTCAGAGTATTACCAAAAAACATGGCGTCCAAAAAATAAAACATCTAAACGAGGTTCTGCAAAATCGTTTCTATAAATAAGTTCAAATCAATTACTATTTGTACCAAAAAGGAAATGCAATAAATAAAAAAAGTAGGCACCTGGTGGTGATTGTTTCATGTTTTATTTTAAATCTGTAGCTCCCTTTAAAGAACTTTGGACCCAGCCAAAATCCAGCTGTTAACACCTCATTTCCATAGGACTGCTGTGATTTCTAGTTATCCGAAGCTTTTGAAAATTAATTGGAAGATATTTACTCTTTAGAAACTATTGTATAAGAAACTTGCCAAGTCAACAACGAAGCTTTTTAAATTAAATTAAAACATTGATTAATTAAAAATTATAATCTAAGTATTATTTAATAATTGATTTTAAAAAGAGTCAGTAATAAATAAATAACAGATTACATAAGATTTGTTTAATGTATTGTGCAAAATATTTAAATAAAAAAATTATAATATATTATATAATATAATAACAATTTGGCTTACTTAATTAAAATTTTAAAATAAAATATATATTTTCCATTATATTTTAACAATTTAACATAAAAAAGAAAAACAAAATAAAATATATATAAAAACAAAAAAATTATTAAGCAAATACCTTAACTATTTAAAAACAATTTATTTAAAAATAGGAATAAAAAAAATGTACAATAAAAAAAACTTAGGACATTTTATAAAAAATTTTATTCTCAATAGTTAATTCCTATTAAAAAATAAAAAATATGCTAAAATTGCAAATTATTAAAATAAAAAAAATGTCATATTTTTAAATCTTTTAATTCAATATTGTACTCAAAATGGAAATTAATAAAAATAAAGGATTCAAATTGGCAATACTGGGAATAGAATATGGGACTCGAGGCGACTTGAAAAGTTCAAATCCTCCCGCTCTTCTAAAATTAAATTTTTTTTTTAATATTAACATTTTAAAGAGATCTTATGCTTAAAAAGTACAATTTTTGGCGCATAAATTTACTTGGAAAAAAGTTAAAAAGTTAGTAACTTCAATAATTGAGAAAGTTATGCTTATTTTATTGATGGGGCATAGCAAGTTCGCTTCTGATTTTTTCGAATATTTACCAACACTTGGTATTCTTGTTACTTAATAGTAATCTTATTCAAAATTATTTTTATGTAACCCAGCTTACGAGAGCGCATAGTTCAAAATACTCACCAGAACTTTTGAATAATTGTATGTATATTTTTGTATATATTATTATTATAAAAAATACAATATTATATTATCAAAATAAACTGAATTAGAACATTTTATTACAAATTGCGAAACACCCATAATTATGGATTGAGATCCAGTTGCTAATATTTTTGGCACTCAGACTCCCATTATACTAATTACCATTAGGGCTTTATTTAATTTTTTATTTTTTTTTATGATTAAAGATAAAACAAATTAAAGGGCAAGGTACAATATTTCATCTAGTTGTTCCAATTAGCAAATTCTTGTAGTTAATAAGGCCGTTCTACAATATATAAAAAGTTGACTTATTGCATCATTTTTATACTTTTTCCCAATACCTGAACTTCATCTTACCTTCCTCACTCCAGTACTCCATAGACTATTTTGTATGGAAACTGGAAGCTAAACTTAAAAGATTACATAAGATAGAAGAACTGGTGGCTTTGAGCCTTTGAAGTCACATCGAGTCCCAGATTCGATTCCTAGTATTGCCAATTGGTATCCTTTATTTTTATTAATTTCCATTTTAAATACAATATTTTATATAATGAAGATTTTGAATATTATATTTTTTTTTTGCTATTTTGTGCATAATTTTTTTACTTTAATGAATTCCTACAGTGAATTAAATATTGTATAAAGTTTTTTTTTAACTAATTAGTATATACATAATTTTTTTAATATATAATATAATTTTTACTTTGGCTATGTTAAACTCAATTTTCTTGTAGAATATACAAAATTTTTAATATAAATATGTATAAATAAATATTTTTATATTTTTTAAACTTATGTTTTTTTTATGAAAATTTTGTTATTTCTATTTTAAATTCAATTTTTTGTGCAATGTATACATTTTTTTGTATACATTTTGTTTATATATATATTTATTTATTAATTCTTATAGTGAATTAAATTTTGTTTTTATACATTTTTTTTCAATACTAATTTGTGTGCATATTTAAAAAAAAATTTTTTGTAAAAAATTATTAATATATTAATTTTTATTTTTTTGATGGCTCTTTTGATTTAAATTTTCTTGTACATTTTTTATATAAAAATATTCTTATATATTTTTGAACAAATATTTATTTGATGTAAAATGTTTTATTCCTATTTTGAATTCAATTTTTTTTTATAATAATAAATACAAAGTTTTTTCAAACATTTTTTGAAGATGTTTTTATTGTATTTTGTATTTTTTTTGTACTAATTTATGATTTGCTGTTATATATTTTTTTACTTTTTTGAAATTTTCATAAAAAAAATTAAGTTGTTATTAAGTAATATTATTTATCTTTTTACTTAAATATTTTCCGTAATACATTAAACAAAACCTTATGTGTAAAATTATTTTATTTCATTTTTTTTAATATCATTAGCTCTTTTTATAAACAATTTTCAAATTATACCTAGTTTATAACTTTTAAGAAATGCCTGAATTCAATTTAATTCGATAACCTTCGTTGTTGACATGGCAAGTACTTTTTAGAGTTTCTAAAGAGTAAATATGTTCCAATTTATATTCGAGAGCTTCGTATAACTAGAAATCATAGAAGTTTTATCCCTTTTCCTGGGCCCAAAGTTCTCCAAGGGGAACTAAAGATTTGAAATAAAACATAAAACAATCACCACCAGGGGCCCATTTTTTTTATTCATTTTTTTATTTATTTGAAACTTATTTATTTGAAATTATTTATAGAAACGATTTTGAAGAGCCTCGCTTTTTGGTTTTTGTTTTGTTTTTTGGACGCCCTTCATAATACTCTGAATTATCAATAATTTCTACATATACTTTGATTTCCGTTCGTAGTATTTTGATTTCCGTTCGTAGTATTTTGGGTGTATATGTTAATGTTTGAAACAAGTAAAATCCAGTTGGCAGTGGCATTTTAATAATATTTTCATCCTTTAAAATAGCGCCCGTTACAATGAAATCTTCCTATATATATGAAATTGTTTCATACTTGCTGTTTCGCCATAATCCATACTTACATTAAAAGGACATGTATGATTTATATTTGTGGCCTTGTCCAAGGTCGCAAATAAAATATCGGCAAAAGGATACCGTTTTCGCATTCGCATAAAATCACAAAAATCAAAGGTTACATTATAGAGAAATGGACGATATCCGTTCATTCGTTTATATAATTGTGTCTTGAACTGCAAAGTTGGGATAAATTAATATTATATTAAATAATATTAAATTAATATTGAAACTTACGGTTATTGAATTGATGGGCTTTTGATACACCTTGGCGTGTACATTTAGGGCCACTATGCCACGACCCAACAATTTTAGGCGACACATTTTAAATTCACTATAATTCGTATCATGAGATTTACATTCCACATTTGTTAATCTAATATAAGCTTCATAAGTTTTCATACTAATAATAACGAAATACAAAAATAAAGCGAACTTTTGAACCATCTCATAACTGGTACTGTATATGACTTCAATTCAAATGATCCTTTGGACTTAATGAGCAATTGTAAGGTCTACTTTGTAGTGCTTGCATTTTGGTAATACTCTTCTGCGTTCAATATGAGCTCCGATGATCTCAAGTAACATGCCGGTATAAAAAAATCGATTTTGTCGTTCGGAGAATTCGTTCGAGAAACTCCCCAGCATGTCCGTGTTCTGATATAACTTTAAAAATCTTCATAGAAATATTTTTCGAGTCGAAGAGCTTATTATATTAAGTCAAGTCATAAGCTTTAAAATACCATTTGCATTGATTTTTTTGAGCTATACTGACGATGTGGAATACCAAAGCCAATGTGTAAACGATCTGGCTTCCAAAAAATATTAATATCCAAGGGTTTTGAAGTAACTTCAAAAAACCCCATAAGACGCGGTATTTCGATGTGATATATTTTAGAAAATTTACGTTGTTTTGATATCGAATTCGAATTCGTCGTCACCAAAAACATATGAAAAAGAACTCCGCACAAACGAAAAAAATTTTTTTTTTCGTTAATTGATCGTCTAAGCTACAAAAAAAATAAAATCCAATTTCCGAGTTCGGAGCTCAGATTATGTCTACTATAAGTTCTTGGGGCTCTCTGAAACCGAATCCAAGGTACAAGTCTTTGAGGTCGAAATCAAATACGATGTCCAAGAAATCTTACCACAGAAGGGTTCTTAACGAGTTACTATAGAGGCTTTTTTTCCTTAGATTCAGATTTTTGGTTTCGAAGGTCAGTTCATGTTAATTCCAAGTTTTATGGGTAGCTAAATTAAAATCCCATATCAATAAATTCCCAGCACGCCAGGATTCAGGTAAAACCTTAAGAACGAATCATTTTGGAAGTTATCTTAGAACACTGGCGGTTCAGTAACCCCAATAATATAAAAAAAAGGTACGTAAAGTCGGACTCGGACGACTGGCAATAAAATCCGGTTCCTTCACAAAAAAACAAAATCAGAAAAATTTTTAAGCAAAAATTGTTTTTTTTTGACCGATCGTTCCTATGGGAGCTATATGATATAGT
Organism: Chymomyza amoena; assembly: GCA_037043745.1. Taxonomy (NCBI): domain Eukaryota; kingdom Metazoa; phylum Arthropoda; class Insecta; order Diptera; family Drosophilidae; genus Chymomyza; species Chymomyza amoena. The sequence continues at coordinate 12,088 of JBAMAX010002009.1, forward strand.
CAACCGATTTCGATCAAATTTGACACAGTGTTTTAATACCTTAAAAAAATGAATTCCGAATTTAATTCAAATATCTTAACAAACAGAAACGAAACACAACAAATTTTGTTAATAAATCGATTTTTTGGAAGATCGGCCCTATGGGAGCTATATGATATAGTCAACTGATGTTGATCAAGTTTGGCATAGTGCTTGGGAACTATAAAAAACTTTTGAATACCAAATTTGGTATCTAGATGAACAAACGAATTATAGATCTAAAACTTTTTTTTTGTCGAGGTCGTCTCAAACACCCATATGGGAGCTATATAATTTATCCCCAATTTCAAAGAAATAAAATAAACTTGTCTCTGAGATCTAGGCGTCCATACGGACAGACAGACGGACGGACAGACGGACATGGGTATATCGACTTCTTTATTCACTCTGATCATATTTTAGGTAACTTTGGGGTGTCTCCGACGTCTCCTTCTATATGTTACATACATTTTCGGTTTGCACAAACTTACTATACCCTTGTACCATACGGTACAGGGTATAGTAAGCCGATTCGTGAAGAGTATTCGATTTTCACCCCGAGTTCCATTTTCACAATTTTAATGCAAGATTTTTGGTTAATTGTTATATAGATCAATTTTTAAAGATTAACGAAAATTTTGTGCCATAAACTGCCGTTGATAATTGTTTTCTGATTGCACTAGTTTACAGACAAATGGATCCCCAACATGTTTTACTTGTTTACAAAGTAAAATGGTACGCTAAGCCCGGAAATTAAGTCCCTAAGTTTTTTCATGGAACGGATTTCGATATATTACGAAAAAAAAATAGATTTTGGCTACTTCGAATCTACTTTTTTTCTTAATTTCGAGAAATAGTTTTTTCGAAATATTTCGAAAACCGTTCCATGAAAAAATGCTTCGACTTAATTTACTTATTGGAATTTGCTTGGCAGCTTGTGATATACACATGAAAAAAATTTGATCGATTCCATTGTATTCTGTGCACCAAGAAAAAGTTAAGATACAAAAAAAAAACACCTTTTAAATTTTTACACTGAGCTTTCGAAAGTTTCCAAACGATTTTGAATGCTTTGGTTTTTTGGTAGGTCTAATAAATAAATCCTCATTTTCAACGACTTCTATGAATGCTTTGATCTCAGTTCTCAAAATTTTACTTGTATACACGAGACAATGTATCAAATAAAGTCCAGTTGGTAGCGGCAGTCTATCTAAATCTGCATCCTTTAAAACAGCACCCTCTATAAAGAAATCCTCCTAAAATGGTTAAAAAAATTACAATTTTTTATTTTAATGGTACCATTAAACTACTTACCTTATAGGGACAAGTATGATTCATATTCGATACCTTGTCCAAGGGCGAAAATATTATATCGGCTAGAGGATAACGTTTACGAGTTTTTAAAAAATCGCAAGCATCAAAAGATACATTATACAGAAAAGGTCGATAGCCGTTCAGTCTCTTATATAACATAATTCTGCCCTACAATTGGAATGTATTATTAAAAACTATTTTATCTAGACTAAGTACTTACTGTAATGTTGTCGACGGGTAATTGTAGAAACTTGACATAAATATTGAGGCCCACTATGCCACGCCCTAATATCTTCAATTCACATTTTTTGAACTCACAAAAATTCTTATCGATAGCATTGCATTCCAAGTTTTTTAACTTGAGCAGAGTTTCAGATTGTTGCATATTTAAGTGTAGTATGAAAAAAATCCATACTAAGGTTAAAAAAGAATCCATGTTCGTTTTATTCTATGGTTTTAGCAGAAATAATATTGAAAAGTGATTTCAACTATAGTATTAAATATACTATATGAAAAATATTGTAATTATTTTATGATTGTTTCGTTTGTGTTATTTTAATTATAAGTTCATGTTTTTATAATTGATCGATGACTGTTTAAAATAATTAATAAAAGGCAAACTGCTCTAAAAATTTCCATTTATGTATCATGTGCGTGAATACCCTAAGTGTTTAACTTTCGAGTGCAAAGATGATTTTAGTTAATTGGGTATTTTTAATAATTATTTTTTGAATGGCATAATTTATACTTTGGGCTATATTATTTATCGGTAATATATAAAATATGAGTAATTTATGGGTTGCTGGAAGTATGTATATGGAAGGGGGCTAAAATTAATGTTAAATGATGCTTTGTATAAAATAAAAAATCTAGTTATTTTTTGTTTTCCGAGATTGACAGAACATGTCTATTGAAGCTGAATAAATTGGTATAGCCTAGATGGTTCGAAAGTCCGTTTTATAATAAGCAAATTTCCGAAAAAATTACGCTTGAAAATAAATTTTTTTCAAGAAACCTTAATCTTAAACAGATATGGTGCAAAAGTGCTCTTTAATTTTGTATCGAAGTTATTGTTACTATGAAAAAATACGAAATCTATATTAGATTTTTGCTTGAGTAAAGAATTTTTTTTTTTATTTCGAAAAATTCTGTTTTCGAAATATTTCCAAAACTGTTTCACGAATAAATTTTCTACTCCATTTTAGTATACCATTTTATTTCGGAAAAAACTAAAGCAAGTTGAGGATAAGATACATTAGATTTGGATGGAAGCTCATGATATATATGTACATATAAAAAATTTGATAGATTTTGTATTCAGTGCACCAAGAAAAAGTTTCAATCAAAAAAAAAACACCCTTTAAATTTCTACACTGAGCTTTGCTAAGTTTTTGCAAGCTTCGGCTTCTTGGTTTGTCTAATAAACATATCCTCACTTTCAACGACTTCTAGGGAGGTCTTGATCTCCTTTCGCAAAATTTGATTTGTATACATGAAAGAATTTATCAAATAACGTCCAGTCGGTAGCGGCATTTTATTCAAATCCGTATCCTTTAAAACAGCACCCTCTATAATATAATCAGTCTAAAATAATTCAAAAATTAACATTTCTATTTTTGTTTTTAGTATAAAAAAACTACTTACATAAAAAGGACATTTATTCAGATTCGATACCTTGTCTAAAGGCGAAAATATTATATCGGCTAGGGGATAACGTTTACGATTTTTCAAAAAATCGCAAAAGTCGAAAGATACATTATACAAAAAAGGTCGATATCCGTTTAGTCTTTTATATAAAACAATTCTGCCCTGGAATTGGAATATTTATTAAAAACAAACGTATCTAGATTAAGCACTTACTGTAACATTATCGACGGGTAATTGTAGATATTTGACATGAATATTGAGGCCCACAATGCCACGACCCAGCACTTTTAAGTCACATTTTTTAAACTCACAATAATTCTTATCGATAGATTTGCATTCCAAGTTTTTTAACTCTACTAAAGATTCAGTTTCTTGCATATTTATATGTAATATAAGAAAAATCAGTACGATGTTTAAAAAATAACTCATGTCCGTTTAGCTCTACGTTTTTAACTCAAATAATATTGAAATTAGATACAAACGCAAGCATTCAATATTTAGAAGATTTAAAAGATTGCAATTATTTTATGATTGTTTCGTTTATGTTATTTAAATTATTAGTAAATTATTTTTATAATTGATCGATATCTGATTAAAACTTTTTTGTCTGATGAAAAAGTGCTCAACTGCTCAACTCAAGAGAAAGCGTGAATACCCTTAGTTAGTTTTCCGAGTCCAAAAATGATTTTAGTTAATTGGGTATTTTCAATAATTACTTTTCAATACTATAATTTCGATGCCATTATCTGCTAAAATTAGAAAATTAAATATGAGCAATTCAAAGGTTGCTGGAAGTTAATATCTGGGTGGGGGATTGGGCGCTTATTGTTTTGCCACAAATACAAATGCTCCAGTTGGTTGTCAGATAGGTAGGTAGGTAGGTAAAGTGGCTGTCATTTGACACACCTAGACCTGTTGTAGGCCCATTGTGATACCACCGGGGCTATCCCTCTCCCTCACTCTACGCTGTCCTGATTGAACCAACCTGTAGTCTTGATGCAACTAATCTTTGTTAGCTTTATTTTTGCAAATTTTGTCATGTCGTCCAGAAAGCTTTGTCCAAGAGTATTTAGCCTTGCTTGAGTATCTTGACGCATTTCGCTTCTCCAAGTACCCAGCTTTGGTCGGATCAGTGATCTTCAACAACGGCCATTTTCCAGCGTAAGCTCTGGCCTCAGTACCTCCTTTGGCAGTATCTTCTCCAGTCCGCCGCATAGCCACAGGACGTCGACTAATTGGCCTGGTTCCGACTGCACTGGAGTTAGGCTTAGCCTCAACTCCAGTACCAGTGCTAGACGCCGGTCCACTTTTACTAAGTTTGACTTCTTTCATGGTGGTGGCTGATTGAGAGCTCGTTTTTTAGCTTGGTAGTTTACTTCGGAAATGTTTAAAATAAGTTGAGGATAAGATATATTGAAAATTGGTTCAAAGCTTACATAAAAGATTTTTATCGATTTCATTGTATAAGCACCAAAAAAAAACACCCTTTATATTTATACACTAAGCTTTGCTAAATTGCCGAAAGATTTTGAAAGCTTCAGCTTTTTGGTGTGTCCGACAAATAAGTCCTCATTTTCAACGACTTCTATGAAGGTCTTGATCTCCGTTCGCAAAATCAGATTTGTATACATAAAACAATCTATCAAATAACGTCCACTTGGCAGTGGCAGTTTATTTAAATCTGTATCCTTTAAAACAGCTCCCTCTATAACGAAATCACTCTACAATAATCCAAAAATTAAAATTTTTATTTTAGTTTTTCAAGTAAACTACTTACCTTATAAGGACAAGTATGATTCAGATTCGATACCTTATTTAAGGGCGAAAATATGATATCGACTAGGGGATAACGTTTACGTGTCTTTAAAAAATCGCAAAAATCAAAAGATATATTATACAGAAAAGGTCGATATCCGTTTAACCTTTTATATAAAGTAATTCTGCCCTGGAATTGAAATATTTAAAAAAAATATATATTTTCTGGACATTAACTTACTGTAATATTTTCGACGGGTAATTGTAGAAACTTTACATAAATATTCAGCCCCACAATGCCACGCCACAGTACCTTTAGCTCACATTTTTTAAACTCACAATAGTTTTTATCGATAACTTTGCATTCCAAGTTTTTGAACTGAATCAGCGTTATAGATTTTTCCACATTTAATTGTAATATGAGAAAGATCCAAACGATGCTTAGTAAAAAATTCATGCTCGTTTTACTCTATAGTTGTAACACAAATAATATTCAAAATTGGTCTAAATGCAAGTATTCATTACATAAAAAAGATTTTAAATATTTTATGATAGTTTCGAGTTATTTTAATTATTAGTAATGGTTTTATAATTGATTGTTGTTTGCTTAAAATAATTATTAATAAGCGAGCTGCTCCAAAAATTCCATTTATGTGCCGTAGCCATACCATTTTTGTATTTTTACCCCTTAAAAGTATTTCCACAAATATTTTTTGGCGAATTTTGAAATAAATAAAATGATGTTAGCTACTGGTTGAGGAATTGTTAGGTTAAGCGTAGAGACTCTTCACTATTTTGACTGTTGCAAAAGTGCACAACTTCTCAACTAAAGAGAATACCCTGAATACCCTAAGTGCTTAACTTTTGAGACCAAAGCTGATGTTAGTTAAATGGTTATTTTCAATAATTATTTTTTAAATACAACAATTCCAATTTAAAATAAATATAATTCATTGCTAAAATTAAATATGAGTTGCTGGAAGTATCTAGGGCGGAATGGGTAATTATGTTTGTTTTTGTTTTGCATGAATGACAAATATGTCTATTCCTGATGCTATCAAAACTTTTTTTTTAAAAACTCTTATTTATCATCACAACCAGCCAGCCTAACGTTTTGACCTGATAAAAATCTAATTTCATAGCCAGTTTAGTAATATTTGTTTTCTATCCAATTTCTTCATTTCGATGCTTCTGATATTCTGCCACATTATCCCAAATTGTTTTGCACATAACTATAATAATAAATGCACATCATAATGTTGGGATAATACAAAAAGTTATTTTGTAACTAAATTAAAATGCAAATTTTTAAACAGTTTTTGCAAAAAATGTGCAATAGTGTGTGTGTTTATATATAAACAGGGCTTAAGGCTCAACTCTATTAGGAAATGCTTTGGCATGTGCCCCGAAGGACATTTTATAGTTGCTGAAAGTTATATAAAAACAAAGCTTTTATATACCCTTTAACAAGTTTAGTTAAGATTTTTATGCATTTATGAGACAGACTAAAGAAGGCGTAAATGGGGGATGCTAAAGTTGGGCGTGGATTAATTTAAGAAACAATATGCATGTGTTACTATGTATGTGTAGGTAGCTTTATTAAAAATAATAATAAAAAAAATAAAATAAAAAAAAAATATTGCCTTGACTGGGATTTGAACCGTGATCTCGAAGTTCTAGATCGCTTTTGAGGCAAACACTCTACCAACTGAGCCAGCCTGATTATTGCAACAGAGGCAATTTGAACTCTTCTCTGTAAATTAATAAAGGGTGTTTTTTTTTGGAGTTACACAAGTTTAAATTATAGTAAAACAAAGAAATATATTTTTTATCACTAAGTTATATTTAGTGTATAGCGATTTACTTTCATATCAATATTGGATTATAGAGTTTTAAAATTATCGGTTGATTGTCAACAAAATAAATATTCGACAAAAAAATATATATATGTATATATATCAATGAAACGGGCTTTATTGGGTAAAAAATTTTATGACTTTAGTGTTTAAATATGATTTCGGCCATTAAATAAATTTGACCAACTATTATTTCGATAAAAAATTTCAACAATTTTCAAGCGTTTCCCTAATGTAAGTCTATCCATAATGAAATGTCAAACCAAGCTCAACAAAAAGCAACTATCAGCTGTTAAATTGGTTGTCAGATCTATCTATCTATATCTACTCATAATTGTGAGCCTCTAAAAAAAATCTGCTATAATTATGGACCATTTATAATCAAGTTTGGTGTTAAAAAAGTTTTTCGCATTCTACTCATATAAACTAAAGCGAATATTTGAAAATTGTTAGCGCTATGAAAATATTTGGGAGGAGAAGGAAATGTGGCTGCAGAAAAACTAGACTGGCCAGGTACAAAAAAAAGAGTTAAAATGTTAAGTTCGGTAATCCTAACTTTCCTAAATCTCTGCCGAAAGACAGACAGATAGAAGGAAGATAGGTTATATTAGGTTAAGCCGTTTGACCCCTGGGGGGAGTCACACACTGCATAGCCTTCAGTGGATCGATGGAAGACAACATCTAGATTAATTTGTTATGTTCTCATAGCGGAGAGTTCACAATCACATGCTTTTTTTAATTTGATATAGGTTTGCATAAATTTTTATGTAATGCTCAATTTAAGGTGGATAGTACCGTAACTATGATCACGTCGCTTTGATATTATCAGAGATAGGCACCCTATATTCCAAACGGGTACCATTACTTGGTGCTTTTTAACACCCACGAGGCCGAAGCTAGCCGAATTCGTCTACACGAGCACAACTGAGAGTAAAATTTTTACTCAGTTACTCAACTGTGGCTATGTATGTACTGAGAGAAATAAATGATTATATGCGTCACTATGCCCAGTTGTTACAATGATATATATTTAAATATTGGCTATCAACGCATTTTATTGATTAAAAATCGATTTAAATATTATAATAATAATGTCCATAAAATTCTTTCAATGTTTTTCACCATTAAATAAAAAAATCAAAGCAAAGCTTTAAAAAGTTTAATTCGGATAAAAATTTATTCCTAGATTAGTTGGAGTGACATTTTTTCAAAGCCTAAAGTCGTGATGTTCAGAGTATTGAAAAAGCTACATTGTGCCAAAATTTCAGATCGATACGAAGATTTTTTATCAAAAAATTCCATAATCGCGATTTTTGATTTTTGGGGCGAATCTGAAAGTTTCGAAAAATTATAAAAAATCGTAAATTTTTTCAAGCTGCATATGGCCTCAATAGAATTGTTGAATAATACCTAAATGTGGAATAAAAAAAATTGTGGACTCAAAAAAGGATTTTTTTTTTTAAAATAGAGAAATCGTCTGAAAGATCACTCATTTTGTAAATTTTTACCGCCTTCAGTATTTCCAACAAATTATCCTAACTTGGGACTGGTTTACGACGATTTGTTATGCTTTTTGTTCTAAAAAATTTTATGGAAAACAATTGAATGGCTTACTGGCGTATCTTCCGTACTCACCCCAAGTCCAGCTTTCAGATTCAACCCAAATCGATTTTTTTTTAACCGGAAATAGTGTCAGTCTAGTGGATTGTGAATATTGGAATGAACCCTTTAGCATTTTTGAAGTATAGAGTCTAACATTGCTTTTAAAATTTACCGGTTTCACCACACTTCCGAGTTCACCCCACTTTCCTCTAGCATTACACAATTAAAACACCAAATAATGAAAAAAAAAATAACAATAAATATTAAAAATAATTGCATCAACATTTTGCAATACAATTTATTTGGACAGTGTATAACTCACTAACACACTCTTATTTTTGGCCGCTCTCCTTTCATCCAGCTTTGGTTATTACCCATCTACACCTTCGTCCGTATGGATACATAAAACTAATGATCCAACCATTAAAAGGTGACGCTTTTGTTATTTGTGTCTCTCTCAAAAAAAAACGTCCTCACTTTTTGTATGGTAGCTATACGAAATAGTGGACCAATTTGCATTATTTTCTTAGCGATATATGAAAAAAAGTTTCCAAACTGAAACGGTTGTCAAGGTCAGCAAACAAATTAACGTTGCATAAAAGTGATGCCAGAAACTGAGACCCAAATTAAGCTAGATTTAAAAAAAAAAGTTGCTTAAATACGCTAAAAATTAAGATAAATATGCGTAAAAAAAAAGCTAATCAGGAATGTTTCGAAAAACAAAAATATTTTGTTGTTTTAGTATTTAAATATTTTTATTATTAACAAACATTTTTCGTTGTTTTTGTACTTAAATATTTTATTTTAAATTACTAATCATTTCTTCACATCAGCAGAATCTTCTTCATCTCTTAAATATTTTTGACAAATTTAAAACCAATTTGAAAGAACTGAAACTTTTTATGACCCAGATTTTGAGTTATTTAAAAAAAGGAATTTCTCGAAAAAAAGAGTCCACTTAAACACAGAAAAAAAAATTAATGAAATTTGTAAATTACTTTTAAGGTATGTTTGCTATTTATCTATTCATACAAATATTTTCGTAGTTTTTAGAATATTTTTAAGAAAAATTCCAATTCGAAAATAGATTTCATTTTTCAATCCTATCATGTGTCCTGCATTGTTTCTTCCATTTCCGATCATATTTGAATTGTTGAAGTTTAATCTTGGGTGTTAATTTTTCGCGCTCTCAGAATCGATTTCACATTTTCGGCTTTAAAGTAAGTGGAATTCACCTTTCACTTTCAGTGTTCAAGCGGTGAAGATAAATTACGCTTGAAGGTCACCTATTTTATATTTTGTAAGAAATAAATTTCACACTGTTAACAAGCAGAACGTAAACACATAAAAAAAGAACCAAATATCTTCTGGATATAGTTAAAATAACATTTTAAAATATATTGAACATTTTTATAATAACAAGAAAAAATTTAAAATACGCAAATAACACTAGTCGACAAATTTCACACTTTTTTCTCCAGAGATGAGACTTATATTTTATGTTAGGGCAATGTTTCAGCATTCAAAATCCGTATTTTTTATCCTCCTTATAACCCCTGTTTTTTTCTAGACTATTTTAGTGAAAAGGACCTTTTCAAAAAACGCTTTCACATATGATGTCATAAAATCCGTATTGATTCGAATTTTTTCAAATTTTTTTTTCTCTGAAAAGTAGAATAGAGTACCTTTCCATAATATCCCAAATCATAAAAATCGATGTCTACAGAAAAAACTACAGCTGAAAATGTAGCCCGAAATGCCAAAAAACACAGCATTTTGGTGAATTTTTCATAAAAGCCATTTATTTTAGAAAAAGTCTTTGACATCTGATCATTTTATTATTTTAAGCTATTGGTCATGATATGTAGATGCGATTTCTATATAACTTTATATCTTTATGATAAAAGATGACCGACTTATTGCATTTTTAGTAAAATTAGAAAAAAAAATTTGTTTGGGCAATTTTTTTTTTCGTCTTTTTTAACTGCATTTAACCTTTGAAAAGTGGTTCACTCTTCTATAATTAAATTTTTTTTTTAAAGTAAATGTTAGTAGCTTTCAAATTAGCAACTTTTCGAAGTATTCGAGCTGCCCATTGAACACCACAAGCTGAATCCATCATGAAGAGCACACGAAAATTATGATTTTTCCAAATAAATACAGTATTTTTTCTTTATTTTTATTTATTATTTATTATTTTTATGATTTGGGACATTATGGAAAGGTACTCTATTCTACTTTTCAGGGAAAAAAAAAATTGAAAAAATTCGAATCAGTACAGATTTTATGACATCATATGTGAAAGCGTTTTTTGAAAAAGGTCCTTTTTCACTAAAATAGTCCTAGAAAAAAAACAGGGTATAAGAGGATAATAAAAAATACGGATTTTGAATGCTGAAACATTGCCCTAACATAAAATATAAGTCTCATCTCTGGAGATTTTTCATCGTCGACTAGTGGTAGTGTTTTGTTAAAGCACCATTATAAAGAAAAAATACTGTATTTATTTGGGAAAATCATAATTTTTCGTGTAATCTTCATGATGGATTCAGCTTGTGGTGTTCAATGGGCAGGTCGAATTCTTCGAAAAGTTGCTTATTTAAAAGCTACTAATATCTAGTTTCAAAAAAAATTTAATTATAGAAGAGTGAACCACTTTTCAAAGGTTAAATGCAGTTAAAAGAGACGAAAAAAAAAATTGCACAAAAAAAATTTTTTTTCTAATTTTACTCAAAATGCAATAAGTCGGTCATCTTTTATCATAAAGATATAAAGTTATATAGAAATCGCATCTACATATCATGACCAATAGCTTAAAATAATAAAATGATCAGATGTCAAAGACTTTTTCTAAAATAAATGGCTTTTTTTGTAGAAAAATTCACCAAAAATGCTGTGTTTTTGGCATTTCGGGCTCACATTTTCAGCTGTAGTTTTTTCTTTAGACATCTGATTTTTATGATTTGGGACATTATGGAAAGGTACTCTATTCTACTTTTCAGAGAAAAAAAATTTGAAAAATTCGAATCAGTACAGATTTTATGACATCATATGTGAGCGTTTTTTGAAAAAGGTCCTTTTTCACTAAAATAGTCCTAGAAAAAAAAACAGGGTATAAGAGGATAATAAAAATACGGATTTTGAATGCTGAAACATTGCCCTAACATAAAATATAAGTCTCATCTCTGGAGATTTTTCATCGTCGACTAGTGTAATGATAATACACAATCAATTTTTTTTTTTTTTTTTTTTTTTTATTGGATAGTAGGAGGGGGGGAAATCTTTAGAAAGACACCCGGGAGGGTAGTGTCGGATTCGCATTCTGCGCCTACCGACTAAAAAACCCCCTCCTATTTGGTTGCCAACCTTTACGGTTCTAAACCTTAGAGGGATAGGGGTACCATCAGAGGGTGTATGAGGGGGTGCGTGACGCGGTATATTATGTATGATCGGTTGAACCAATCTCGTATATGAGAGGGGGTGCGCGAAGCGGTATATTGTATATGATCGATTGAACCGATCATCCCAAGTATCATAATACACAATCAAAATAATTGCTGCGTATATATATGGAGAACAACTTAAAGCTGTTGTGAATTATAAGCCCCCCAAAAATGGTACACTTTTTGTTTACAATTGTGATACTCTAGAATGCTGCTCCTATCTCACCCAACTGCTTAACAAATCAGCGCAAAACTTGGCATAGTTAAAGGGTGTCTTTTTTAGAGTTACACAAGTTTTGATGATGATAAAAGAAAGAAAAACATATGAAATGTGATTTATTGCATACAAAAATGGTACGACATTAATTTTTATATATAATTTCGGCCACGACTGGCGTACAAGGCCCAATTTGCAACTTCAATTTTAACAAACTATCCGTAGTATTTGTGGCCTAATTTTGCCAATAACTCTTCATATAATAGTTTCCAGGTGTTCAATCGTCTCTAGTTTATCGACGTAGATAAGTGACGTACATCTATGGATATAATGGTCATCATCGTTTGGCGCTACAGCTCTTTGTGAGCTTTGGCGTGCCTCCAGGTTGCACGATTATTTGCTGATACTTTCCAGTTTTTTATCTTAATCTTATCCATATCCTCCTTTAGTTCTTCCATCCATCGCGATCTTGGTCTGCCTCTTGCTCTGATGTTGAATGATTTTGCATCTAAGATTTTCTTTTGGGCTCTAGAAGGTTCCATTCGTGACACGTGGCCTAACCACCTTAGTCTTTGTGCTTTAATGAAACGTACAATGTTTTCTCCTTTAATAAGCTGATCTAGTTCGTCGTTCCATCTAATTCGCCACTCTCCATTGTCATTAATAGCTCCAAAAATTTTTCTTAGAATTTTTCTTTCAAATACCATTAGCTTGGATTTGTTTTTTTCACTCAGTGTCCAAGATTCAGATCCGTAGCATACTACTGGCCTGACTACAGTTTTATATAGCGCTAATTTACATGTTCTACAGAGGAGCCGTGATTTGAAGAGTTTTATAAGTGATGCGTATGATCTGTTGCCCGCTTGGATTCTATCGTCAATTGTGGCATGCATTGCGTTATCGCTGCTTAACTTGCAGCCCAAATACGTGAAAGATTCTACCGCTTTAAGAGCGCATTCCCCGATCTTTATTGTGTTTGCATCCATTTTGCTTTTATTCCTTGACATCAGCAAATACTTTGTTTTTTCTTCATTGATTTTCAGCCGTATTCTTTCTGCCGCTGCTTCGATATCATAGAACGTTCGTCATAGATCGGCTTTGTCCCTGCTAATTATTGCGATGTCGTCGGCGTAGGCGTATATTTGGGTTGTCCTATTTGGGTTGTCCTATTTAGAATAGATATAATGGTATTTCTACAAAAACTTGTGGATTATCCTCACTTATTTATTCAACTAAAAATAGATTCCATCGGAGAAGAAAATTTTGAATAAATTTTCAACAATTTGCAAGCTTTGGCCGGTAATATGAAGCAAATATCAGCTGATAAATGAGTTGTCAGATAAAACAGTGTTGCCAACTCAAAGTTGTGAACCTCTAAAAAAAACACGCTGTATGATCCTTTTTATTGGCTTCAATGATTGCAGTGTATGCAAAAGTCGACTATGTAAGTCGGTGCATATTTATTTTTGTAATTTTGAGTAAGTTGACACGCAAACAAAATAAAAAAAAGCGCACAAGCAGAGACGAAAATAAAGAGAGCAAGGGCAAGAGAGGGGGGCGTGGCAGCGTAGAGTGCTTATTAAAAAAATAGAGAGCGCAATATGCAAATGTGCAAAAAGCAGCATAAATGTGCCATAATAAGTAAAAGCATTTTAGAATTGAGTATTGATTATCAGTTTTGCATACTAATATGGTTTCCCCATTGTTATTGCCTTTGCACACATACAAAGACAAGCACACATGACACATAGACCCAGAGACACACACAGAGGCAGACAGAGGACACATGCTCGTATATATATATATTGGCATACATTGAAGCTCAATTAAATAGGAACTGAATCCTTGGTTTGATGTTGCGCTCAACAACTTTAAAAATTTATTAATTTACATAATTAAAGAGTAGTAATTAATTCTAAATTATACCGAGTTGACAGCCGTAGTCCTACAGGCCCTCAAAATTAATATTGCATTGAACCTATTCAACTGAGCGGCATTGTATAGAGGACCTACTTATATAGAGTTTCATAGCTGTGCATATTTTAGTAGTCCTGTTTGCTGTTTGATTGTGTGACAGGCCGCCATGTCAGCTGTTGTTGTTTGCCTTGCCTGTATGTGTGCGCGCCTAAGAGAGAGTGTGAGAGCTAACGGAACTGAGCCGCCATCATGTCTCTAACTAATACAGCGACAGAGCGACAGGCTTATTGTGGCATACTTATAGGGGCCGCAGCTTTAAGTTGTTTTTTTTTTTATGTTCGCCCCTTTTGATTTGCAAGCACTGGAATTGCTTTTGTTTGGCATTTCGAGTAGCAGCTTCTACACAAAGGAAAAATATCGAGTACATCCATACTTACCATCAATTGTACTCATTGTAAGCTGTATCCAGTTGCTTTAAGGCAAATTTCGTAGTTTATTCCCATTTTTTTGAGCTATTTCTCACAGTGTAGTCAGTAGCCCGTCATTTATTTTTGTTTGCTTGCGAGTGCTTTGCACCGCCATTGTCTTTTGCTCCTTTTTTTTGCTCGTTGCTCCTGCTTTATTAGTTTTATTTTTATCGGTTAGTGTTTGAGTGTGTTAGTGTGGCAAATACTACGCCCATCTTCTTTGTCTTTTTCGTGTACATTTCCGCTTCAGTAATAATAGCAAACAGCTGATAACACACACACGCCCATGACAGATACATGTTCGAGCTATAAACAAGAAGATTGTGTAGAGTCGGGCGTGACCGTCTTCAATATACACGATACGGGCGGATGTAATCGAGAGTGGGATGCACTGTACCCTTTTTCTAAGAAAAAATGGTTTCACATAGGTAGGTTAGTATTTTCGGTGGAAGCAAATTTTAAAATTAGAATTTAATTTAATTTATTTACACGCAGTCAAAAATATGGCAACAATGAGCCTTAGCGCTTATAAGGGTTAAGTTGGTTTATAAAATCAAAAATTTCTACAAATATAAATATCTCTGATATTTTATTTTCCCTATATTTTGTTTTTCATTTAGTACTCCTCCAGGGAGCTTAGGGCTTCAACAAGAACTTTCCACCGGACTCGGTTTGGAGCAGTTTGCCTTGCTGTGTCCCAGCTGATATTGTGTAGGGACAATTCGTTTAGTATTGTACGACGCCAGGTTGCCTCTGACCTTCCCACTCGTGCTGCTGGGTTCCATTCCAAAGACATCATGACGATGCTGCTACGGTCTTTTCTAAGAGCATTGCCAATCCAACGCCACTTCCGTGTCCTTATCGGAGTGCAGATAGGAACTTCACTAGTGTAGTGCCATAGTTCCGCGTTCGATATCCTTTTGGGCCAGAATATCCCGCATATAATTCTAAGGCACTTGTTGACGAATGATTGTACTTTTGACATCATTCTCTACGGGGCCAGCCAGAAGATGGATTTGACGCTTGCTTTGAAGATCCTCAGCTTTGTTCTTCTGCTAATTTGCTGGTTTCTCCATATGCGAAATAAGCGGCTAAACGTCGATCGTGCTTTGCTTAGATGATTTTATATATCCTCATCCACCCCACCACTGGTGGAAATTGTGGTGCCAAGGTATGAGAAACTGTCGACAAAGTCGATAGTGTTCCCGCAGATGGTTATGCTACCTAGGCTGGTGTGGTTGAGGCGCATCGCTTTGGTTTTGGATGCGTTTATCGAGAGCCCAACTTTGCTGGCAAGGATCTCGAGATCATTCACCTTGGCTTGGATATCACTTAGTTTATGAGAGATGAGACAAATGTCGTCCGCGTAATCCAAGTCGTCTTAGCTTTCTAATTGCGTTACCAATTTGCCTCACTGTCGGGGGTGTGGGTGGTATCCTAAGGTTGTTGGTGGGTGCAACGTGTCTGTAATCCTTAGGGTTTCTGCTTCCTGGTTCATTACAGCTTATCTCCATGAAGTGTTGTCGCCATCTTTGGATTTGTGCATCCTCATTCGTTACGAGGCTATAATTTGTTCATACCATGTAGTGCTTCAGAAATTTTTTCGGAATACGTTTTAAAAAGCAATATTTAAGACAACTTTATTAGCCATATGAAAATATGACATTTTGGCTGAACTTTTTGCCTTCTCCAAAGAAAATAGTCCAATGATTGTTTTTACACAAAGGCCAGCACGAATAGCCACTTTTTTGGTTATTTAATTGATCTCGTGTGGATTCTAGATTCCCTAAATTTAAAAATTTAGACGCTAAACACTGTCAAAATGGCCAAGTCTCTCATTAAAATTATCTTCCAAAAGTTACTACTTCTATATATATAGCGTCTCTATTTCGACACATCGTTTTGGTATAAAACAAGTCTTGTTTAAAATTGTACCGAAGGACCATTTGAAAATATATCTTTTCAGGTCTATCGGTTGAAAAATCTAAATGCCATTCAATGCTTATATACCGACATTATAGATGGCGAACCCTGTATAGAGTGTAATTAATGGTGTTTTTTTGATGGTAACTCTAAAAAAGAGTCACTTCAGTCAGCTGGTTTTCTTCTTCGAAAGTGGACCTCTAACCAAAAGTTGGTCCTGTTTGATATTGCCGAAGCCCATTTACTGAACAATGATTTTCTGGAAATTGAGGATGCGAGTATTATAAAAATCTTGGGAGTCTGCAGTCAAGCGACTTCCGACGAATTTTATTTTGTCCCCTCTAAAGTGATGCGGAAGTCTACATGGACTAAACGCGAAGTACTTTCCTAAATCGCCGATTCTTCGATCCGGTAGGATGGCTAGTTCCCTTTATAGTCTGCTGAAATGTTTTTATGCAGGAAATGTGGTTAAGAGAGATCAGTTGGGATGACACTTTCGTTGGGACTTGAATGGTTTTTGTTTTTCCACGTACGCTCTTTAAAGTTTCTATTTTCAAAATAATAATATTTTTAAATCATAATTGAAATTTTAGCTTGTTTTATGTGAAAAAAAATCCTTAAATAGATCCTTTATCTTTAATCCTAGAAATTTATTATATATTAAAATATTTTAAAAAATTAATTGTTAAAAATAAATTATTATTATTAAAGTAAGTGAATAAAATTACCTTATTGCATTTTATTTATTTATTTTTACACTGAATGATTAAATTTAAAAACTAAAGCTACAGAGAGAAGGACAGTAAAAGCTATTAATACTTTCGACTGATATTTAATCTTTTAATTTGACAACCTATAAATGTTGCTGTTTCAATATAACATAATGTAAAAGCATTTTTAATTTAATAAATTCTAATTTTGGTTCACTTTTCCATGGAAATGTCCCCATTTCCATATCGATTGAATAATTCTGCTAAACAATTTGATACATAATGCAAAGGTGCGGTAATAGCTGCTTCTGAGTGTCACCTGAATTTGACAGAACTCAAAATACCCTTTAAATAACGGTTGAATAAAAGTATGTATGACGCCCCTGAGTGTGTGTGAGCGGATGTATGCATGTGTTAGTTGGGCGTTTGCCTTGCCTTCACATTCACATTCAAACATTCGAGCTTCAGAACATTCATTGTTATGACACCATTTTGCGTTTAACTCGTTTGCTTACGCACTATTCGCTGTGTGTAAGTGTGAGTGAATGTGTGTGTGTGTAAGCGCATGTAAGTGTGTGTGCGTGAGTTAGTGCTTGTATTTGTTTGTGGGCGAGACCAAACATAATGGCAACAGACAGTTCCATCGTTACCACAATTCGCCAGTTAATAAATGGCCAAAAGTTATGCCAGACTTTAGTTCTGGTGCAGCCTGGCTGGAATGGCCCAAAAGTATGCTGCAAAAAAAGAAAAAATCAAAGCAAATAAATAAAAATAATCAATCAATAGTCAAATGATAAACGTTTGTTCAATGTTCGACAACGTTGAACAGTTTTAACAACAATTCAAACAAAGCCATGCGAATAATAATAATGGGTGTTGTTTCCTTATGAGAAAAGTTGAACACAATAAAAATGGCCAATCTTTTGGAGCTTTATAGAAAGAATCTCTTTTTTGTAATGAAATCAATTTTTGTCAATAAAAAGTGGCTAGTTGGGTAAGGCAGCAATGACTTTTAGGAAGTAATGGTGCAGATTGACTTATAGGTAAGAATAAAAATTAGAAAAATATAAGTTTTCGAAAATTATACTTTATGGCTTAGTTTAAAAAAAGACTTGTTTTTAACATTTTGTTTCATCATGACAAACTTGCGAATAATTTTCAAAAATATTTAAAAAATTAAAAAAAAAAATGTATGGCCGAAATCCATTTTCAAAAAGTTTAGCAAATGCCCCTCGAAAATTTTTTTTCAATTTTTGCGATTTTGATCATAAATTTCTATATCCAAAACTCGAAGAATAATAAAAATAAAAAATATTTTTTTTTTTAATTCTGACAAACTAGTGAATATAATTTAAAAAAATATTAGAAAAAACTATTTTATTTGTATGACCGGAATTAATTTTTTAAGAATAAAATTTGATACCGATAGATCGATAAATAATCCAACAAACTACTTTAAAATATCACAAGTGCCCGTCATCAAATCAATGGGATAAAAAACAAACATTTTAAGATTTTGCGCATAAAATTTGATATCGATAGCTCAATAAATAACCTATAAAATGCAATTGCCCTTCGAAAAATCGACGAGATTGAAGAAAACTATTTTTCATTTGTGATCTTTGAATTCTATATCGAAAGCTAGTAAAAAATTAAAAAAAAGTCTTGTTTTTAAATTATTATTTATTTAATACTGACAAACTATTAAATAATTTTTAAATAATATTAAAAATATAAAACCATTTTATTTTTATGACCGAAATAATAATTAAAATAAACAATAATAATTACAAAATATTTCAAAAATATATTTATTAGTTTCTAAAAGTTATATTACGAATTTATTTTAAAAAAGACTGATTTTTGACTTTTTATTTACTTTAAAATATAATATATATATATAATATATTATATATTTATATTTAAAAGAATGTTAATATATAATATTGAAAAGAATGTTAAAAAAAGTGCATTAAAGGAATCGATTTTTTGAGCATAAAATTCGATATCGATAGCTAGTAAGATTTAGCTTTCTTTAAATAAACTAAAAAAAATTTCAAAAAAATGTTACAATTGCCCTTCTAAAAATTAACGAAATTATAGACAACAATTTTTGATTTTGAGCAAAATATTTGATATCGATAGCTTGATAACTATTCAAAAAATTTATTTAACAAATTTTAGCAATTGCCCTTCTTAAAATCAACGAGTTCCAAGAAAATCATTTTTCAATTTTAAGCATATAATTTAATAGCTCGTTAAATAATCCAAAAATATATTAAAAGAATTTAAGCAATTGCTCTTCTAAAAATCAACGAAATTGAGGAAAAACTTTTTTCGATTTTGAGCAAAAAACTCGATATTGATAGCTCGTTAAATAATCAAAAAATATGTTTGAAAATTTTAACAATTACGTTTCTAAAAATGGCGGACGTAAAGTCGGGCGCGGACGACTTTAGGATACCCTGTACCACTAGCTTGTAATAAAGTCCGATTTCTTCACAAAAAACCAAAAACAGAAGAATTTTTAAGCAAAAATTTTTTTTGACCGATCGTTCCTATGGGAGCTATATGATATAATCCACCGATTTCAATCAAATTTGACACAGTGCTTAAATACCTTAAAAAAGATATGAATGCCAAATTTATTTCAAATATCTTTACAAACAAACAAAACACATCGAATTTTGTATAAAAAACGTGTTTTTGGACCGATTGGTCCTATGGGAGCTATATGATCTAGTCAAACGATTTGGATTAAATTTGGTACAGTGCTTAGGAACTATAAAATACTCACGAATGTAAAATTTGGTCCCAATATCTTAACAAACAAACGAAGCACGACAAATTTTGTTAAAAAATAGATTTTTTGGAATATCGGACCTATGGGAGCTATATGATATAGTCAACCGATATTGTTCAAATTTAGCACATTGCTTAAGTGGTCTAAAAAATTTCCAAACGCCAAATCTGGTTACGATATCTTTATTAAAAAACGAAATATAGCAAATTTTTCTTTGAAAAAGTTATTTTGGCCGATCGGTCCTATGGGAGCTATATGATATAGTCAACCGATTTCGATCAAATTTGGGACAGTGATTGGGAACTATAAAAAAATTTCGAATACAAAATTTGGTTACGATATCTTCATAAACAAACGAATTATTCATCTAAAACGCTTTTTTTTTGTCGAGGTCGTCTCAAACACCCCCATGGGAGCTATATAATTTATCCCCGATATCAAAAAAATAAAATAAACTTGCCTCCTATGGAATAATATGGGATCTAATGTGAAAGTTTGGTAACTCTAGCTCTTACCATCTCTGAGATTTAGGCGTTCACACGGACAGACGGACATGGGTATATCGACTTCTCTATTCACCCTGATCATATTTTAGGTAACTTTGGGGTGTCTCCGACGTCTCCTTCTGTATGTTACATACATTTTCGGCTTGCACAAACTTAATATACCCTTGGTACCATACGGTACAGGGTATAAAAATTTTAAACGAGTCTTTCTCGAAACTAAATATTCTTTCGAATGGCTTCACGAAAAACGCATTCAGTTTTTATCCGATCGATTTGAAATTTTGACCCAATGTTTAAAACATTATTTTTTAGTGAACCACGAAGAACACGGATAGACATATAAGATCCAAATATATGGTATGCCATCTCCGATTTTTGGTACACCATGTTACATACACTTGCTGAAACTTAATATGCCCTTTAAGTTTGGTGCAGAGTATTAAACCTTAAATGGAGTCGCGTCCCATTTCCAATTCGTACTATTTCATAATAATATATATATTTTTTTAATTTTTATTTATATACACTATGTAGTATTTAATTTTTTCTCTTAATTTTCATTTACTTTTTTTTTTAAATATTTTTAATCGAAATAATTTGTTTTTATTATATTTTCGTAATAATATAATATAAAACATATTTAAAAAAAGAAAATATCATATTTGATAAAGGAAAATTATTATTTTTTAAGAACTTTTTATACCCTGTACCGTATGGTCCAAGGGGTATATTAAGTTTGTGCAAGCCGAAAATGTATGTAACATATAGAAGGAGACGTCGGAGACACCCCAAAGTTACCTAAAATATGATCAGGGTGAATAGAGAAGTCGATATACCCATGTCCGTCTGTCCGTCTGTCCGTCTGTCCGTCTGTCCGTCCGTCCGTCCGTCCGTCCGTCCGTGTGAACGCCTAGATCTCAGAGATGGTAAGAGCTAGAGTTACCAAACTTTCACATTAGATCCCATATTATTCCATAGGAGGCAAGTTTATTTTATTTTTTTGATATCGGGGATAAATTATATAGCTCCCATGGGGGTGTTTGAGACGACCTCAAAAAAAAAAGCGTTTTAGATGAATAATTCGTTTGTTTATGAAGATATCGTAACGAAATTTGGCAATCGAAAGTTTTTTATAGTTCCCAATCATTGTACCAAATTTGATCAAAATCGGTTGACTATATCATATAGCTCCCATAGGACCGATCGACCAAAATAACTTTTTTAAAGAAAAATTGGCTATATTTCGTTTTTTAATAAAGATATCCTAACCAGATTTGGCGTTTGGAAATTTTTTAGACCACTTAAGCAATGTGCCAAATTTGAACAAAATCGGTTGACTATATCATATAGCTCCCATAGGTCCGATCTTCCAAAACATCGATTTTTTAACAAAATTTGTTGTGTTTCGTTTGTTTGTTAAGATATTGGGACCAAATTTGACATTCGTGAGTATTTTATAGTTCCTAAGCACTGTACCAAATTTAATCCAAATCGTTTGACTAGATCATATAGCTCCCATAGGACCAATCGGTCCAAAAACACGTTTTTTATACAAAATTCGATGTGTTTTGTTTGTTTATAAAGATATTTGAAATAACTTTGGCGTTCATATCTTTTTTAAGGTATTTAAGCACCGTGTCAAATTTTATTGAAATCGGTTGACTATATCATATAGCTCCCATAGGAACGATCGGTCAAAAAAAAATTTTTGCTTAAAAATTCTTCTGTTTTTGGTTTTTGTGAAGAAATCGGACTTTATTACAAGCTAGTGGTACAGGGTATCCTAAAGTCGTCCGCGCCCGACTTTACGTCCGCCATTTTTTTTAATTAAATGTGTTTGTTAAAATAAAGATGTTTTTAAAAAGTGTCCTATTTCCAGCTCTAAGTAATGGAAAATTAAATTAACATTATTTATTATAAACATTCAAACGTGTCACATTTAATTCCAGTGCATTAAATTGTAAAAATAATTATTTAAAAAGCTTTATTTTTTTTTTGGAAATTTATAAAGTTTTATTTTATTTTTCGAAATTTCTGTTTACTTTAATTTATTTTTTTTTGACAACGCAAACAAGCCAGAAACCACAAACCCCAACAAAATGGTGGACTTCTTTTGTGGCGAACATAATAAACTGGTCAAAGGGAACCCACATAAAGCGATTTAATAATTTTTCCGAAATCGTATGTTAACAACTATTGCAGAAACTAAAAAATTGCTCAATAATAAAGATAAGTATAAATAGAAATCAAAGAACAATTTTGAAACTGCGTTTAAGTACAAATAGTGCTTTAATAAGTTGTGAATTGTAAGCTGCCAAATCGACTGATTTTTATAAAATAGTGTCAGCTAAATCGGTAAGTTGTCACTGTAAACTAAATTTTAAAAATTCTTTTAATTTTTGGGGAAACCAATCAATAAAGATTCCCAGTTTTTATCACAAAATCGAGAGTAAAAAGACTTTAGAAATCTTAATGGATTTCTACGAATTTACTAAGCCTTTCAAAACGATTTATTATTATAAGTGTTACATACAAACGATTATTTTAATAAAATGATTGCCCTTAAGTGGTACATAAAATATATTAAAAGTTTATATTGGTTGTCAAAAAAGTCTTGCGGTATATCGCAAGCTTGTCTTTGCAAGCGCGTAGTTCTAGTTGTATTCGTCGCATCGGTTCACGCTAGAGCTTTTTGGAAAGCTCTGTTCACGTGCTAACACGTGTTTGATTAATTGTTGTTTGCTTTTAGTCGTTCATGAGTTATAGCGTCGCAAACATGGAGCAAAATAAAGAGAAAATACGGCATATTTTACAGTACTACTACGATAAAGGCAAAAATGCATCTCATGTTGCCAATAAAATTTGTGCAGTTTATGGACCCGATACAGTTTCCATTTCCACCGCACAACGATGGTTTCAACGTTTTCGTTCTGGTGCAGAGGTGATCGAAGATGCGCCACGGTCCGGAAGGCCTGTTGTCGAAAATTGCGATAAAATCGCTGAATTGATCGAAAGAGACCGGCATAGTAGCAGCCGTAGCATCGGCCAAGAGCTGGGCATGAGTCATCAAACCGTTATAAACCATTTGAAGAAGCTTGGATTGAAAAAGAAGCTCGATGTATGGGTGCCACACGACTTGACGCAAAAAAACATTTTTGACCGTATGGATGCATGCGAATCGCTTCTGAATCGCAACAAAATCGACCCGTTTTTGAATCGGATGGTGACTGGCGATGAAAAGTGGGTCACTTACGACAACGTGAAGCGTAAACGGTCGTGGTCGAAAAGCGGGAAGGCTGCCCAGACGGTGGCCAAGCCTGGATTGACGGCCAGGAAGGTTCTTCTGTGTGTTTGGTGGGATTGGCAGGGAATCATCCACTATGAGCTGCTCCCCTATGGCCAAACGCTCAATTCGGACCTGTACTGCCAACAACTGGACCGCTTGAATGCAGCACTCATGCAGAAGAGGCCATCTTTGATCAACAGAGGCCGTATTGTCTTCCATCAGGACAACGCCAGGCCACACACATCTTTGGTGACGCGCCAGAAGCTCCGGGAGCTCGGATGGGAGGTTCTTTTGCATCCACCGTATAGTCCGGATCTCTCACCAAGTGATTACCACCTATTTCTGTCCATGACGAACGCGCTTGCTAGTCGGAAGTTGTCCACAAGAGAGTCCTGTGAAAATTGGCTCTCCGAGTTTTTTGACAATAGGGAAGCGAGCTTCTATAAGAGGGGCATTATGAAGTTGGCATCTCGTTGGGAACTCGTCATCGAACAAAACGGCGCATATTTGACTTAAATCGCATTATTATAACCAATTTTATGAACAATTGAAAATTCAATAAAAATACCGCAAGACTTTTTTGACAACCTTATATATTCAATACATTGTCCTTATAAAAATAAACAAAATTGAAGGAAAATATTTTTCGATTTTGGGCATAAATTCGATATCGATAGCTCGTTAAATAAAACAAAACAAAAAATTTACGATTGCGCTTCTAAAAATCAACGATATTGAAGATAATCACTTTTCGATTTTATGCATAAAATTCAATATCGATAGCTCGTTAAATAAATGC
Organism: Chymomyza amoena; assembly: GCA_037043745.1. Lineage (NCBI taxonomy): Eukaryota > Metazoa > Arthropoda > Insecta > Diptera > Drosophilidae > Chymomyza > Chymomyza amoena. The sequence goes on from JBAMAX010002009.1 coordinate 36,351, forward strand.
TTACCTTCTAAAAATGAACGAAATCAAAATTAACTTTTCAATTTTGAGCATAAAAATTAAAATAAAAATATATCAAAAGTTTATTATTTACGCTTCTAGAAATCAAAGAGATTGAAGAGAAAAATTTTTCGATTATGATATCGATAGCATGATAAAAATATATAAATACAAAATATTTCAAAAATTTAATATATATTTTTTTTAAATTATTGAGATTGAAAATTTTTCAATTTTTCTTCGCATAAAATTTTATATCGATAGCTTCTTAAATAATCCACAAAAAATATTTCAAAATTTAACAATTGCCGTAAAAATCAACGAGATTGTTTAGAAACAGAAACATTTTAAATTAGGCACGCTTTACGCCTTTTCGCCTGTATTGAAAACAAACAATAGGTTCAAAGTATAAAAGAAAACGATAGAGCCGCAAACAAAGCAGATTGAGGCATGTTATCGGCAGAGCGAAATTAATCGATATTTCTTGTATACAATGTGAAAATAGGCGCCTTTTGTTCAAACTTAATTCAGCCTGTCATTGTTGCTTAGAACCAAAAAAGAAAAACATCCTTTATGAACTCAGGTAACTGTTTTGTACGCTAGTAGCTGTGAAACAGTTAGCTAACGGTATTTGAAAAAGGAATTATTATTGGATTTGGCATTTGAAAGGCAATAATGTTTGATTTATGTATCAGTGTGTGTGTGTGTGTGTGGGACTTTTGTATAGGTGTGCGAGTGAGTTTTTGGAGTGACAGCGCGCGCCATGGGGCGTATGATAAATGTTAATGTATATCAAAAGAAAAGCTAGCGAAATTTGTAACGGAAATGAAATAACGGAAGTGCTTAAAGCAAACAGCAATACAGAGACATACATATGTGTGTATGTGTGTATATGTATATACATACATAACACATGTGTGCTTTACATATACATTGACAAGCGTTTGCAATATTAATGATGTTGATGTTTATGTAAATGCAAATGAAAACAGCAAATCAAATAAAGCAGAAACATGCTCACACATATACATATACATATATAAATATTTATATATATTTAAGCACACATGTATACATTTATATATTTAAGCTAAAGCTATAAACATTTGTTGTTATTTTTCTTCTGCTTGTTTCAGAGAGTCACGGTGCCAATCTAGCTGAGAAATAAACAAAAACCGCAAAAACTTGATATATATAATCATATATTTATATGCCCAAAGTATATACACATAAATATATTTAAGCACAAAAAAAAAAGAGAACGAAAACGAAAAAAGTAAAGCAAACCAACTACAAACAAAACCAAAGCAGCAGAGATTGCTGGCAAAGGAAATATCAAGCATACGCAGTGTAGGCAGCCAGCATAAACGAGCAAATCCCCAAGCAACACTTAAGGCATAAATCTAAACTCAATCAAACACACACAGAGAGATACTCACACAGAGATACTCTCACACAGATACACACATATGCGTATCTGTATCTGTATGTGTGTGCATGTGGCAAGGTAGCTAGCCCGAAACTGAGACAAACGATGCGTACCAAAGTGCCAGCCATGTGTCAGATAGCAGCTTCAGCAAAAACAACAACAACAACAGAAACAGGAGCAGAAGCTACAAGGAGCAGCGCATCATCATAATCATCAGGAATATCAACATTATCTTCAATGTTGAAGGCAACGTTTCGGCTTTGTTGATTTAGTTCCGTGGCCAGAGAGCCGCCTAACAATGTAAACATAAATATTGGAATAAAATGCCTATACAGATTATATGTACATATATACCCAGACATGGTATATGATAAATCAAGAGCCAAGTTTGCAAGTAATGGCCAGCATTTGAGTTAAGAGAAAAAAAAGTAATCTGAATCAAAAACAAAAACAAGTTAACTTTGGTACTTTGATCTGCTGCAACATTTAAAGCCCTCAAAGCATAAGCTTACATCAAAACTTCAATCCACGTTTAAGATAACAACAACAATTAACATGGCCAGGTAAGTTTGGCAACAAACAATTTGTTCTTAACTTATAGAAGCTGTAAGAAAAATATTTAATAACAATCTGGTACTTGAAAGCGTAATCTTTCAAAGCAAAGAAAAATGTTCTTTACTATGAAAAGTTCTTTGTTTTTCATAGACTGTTTTCACTGCATTAACAATTAAGTTAATTACTCATTACGCTTAATTAGGCAACGTTTTAATATGAATGATTGATATATTAGCAAAAATTTGAAAAAGCTACTTTAAACATTTTTTTCCATAGCCGGTTTACACTACATGACAAGTCTTGGCTTGTTATCTACGTTAATTTGTGAATGATAAATTTCCATTAACTGGAAAAATCGAGCAAATGATTTGTTTTATTTAAAAAAAATACAATTCGCTATCTTGAGTCTTTGTTCTTTTTTTACTCCTCTTGGGAGTTTAGGGCCTCTACAAGAGCTTTCCATCGAACTCTATGTTTATTATGGGCTGTTATTGAAGCAGCGCTTACATGCGAATGACAAATTGCCTTAGCTTTATATAATGAGCAAGTGATTTGCAATCGATGTTTTTAAAAGAGCTTACCAGTTTGGAAAAATATAATTTATAATTTTGAGTATAGAAACCTTTACTGGACTTTTAATAAAAATGTAACTCCATTTTTCAATTTTAATATCTCTATAAATGCATTATTATTACTTATACATTAGTCATTAAAAGCCGTCTTCAAACTGCGTTCATATTTACAAGGCCAAGGAAAATTGTTTCAGATATGAAACGTCTTGTTTTCCATAAACTGCTTACACTGTATAAACAATTGTGTCATACCTCAAAACGAGTTTGGCTAGGCGACTTTCACGTATGAATGATGCTTTTATATAACTAAACATTTGTAAAAGCTAGTCCAAAATTTTTTTCCCATAGCCTGTTTACGTTTGTAGCAACAACGTTGACATGTGAATGACAAAGTGCTACTTTCTTTATAAACTGAGCAAATAATTTGGTTTTGGATATTTTCGAAAATATAAATTACTATTTTACAATTGGAATTTCCTCTAAAAAGTTTGTTTTTCTCAATAGCCTGTTCACACTGCATAAATAGCCTTCCCATTTGTCTTGGCGACAGCGTTTGTTCTGGTAACATTTACTTATGACTGATATATAGCCACTATCTGTAAAAGGCGAATAGGAGATATATTTATTAGGGAAAATTAAGCATTATAAAATTATCTTTCTATTCCAAAGAGTTATGCTTATCTGTTATTATTCGACATTCTGTTTACTATGACCATTGGAAATGTCATCATTAAAATGAGCAAAAATTCATTAATTAAGTTTATTTATTTAATCTGAAAATCATTTAACGTGCATAAAATTTCATTAATAAAGTTTTTTAGAATGTGGAAGATCACTTTTATATTTAAAAAATAAAAAAAATTTTAAAAAATTAAAAAAAAAAACCAAATAAAATTTTTTTTTAAATTTAATATTTTATCTGTCATGGTAAAATTCGGGTCAATATCTTTATTCATATAGTAGAATTAGCTTGTCAAAGAAAAGTCTAAAGATAAAAATCGAATATACATTTGAAACCGCAATAAATCACCGCATTTTTACTTTTGAATTTTAAATTTTAAAAATATTTTAGAAAACTTAAGAAACAAAATTTAAATTTTATCTTTCATGAAAAAAAATGTCCATCTAATTTGTAATATATTAGGAGATATGGCTTGTCACAGAAAAGTCCAAATGTACAAAGTTTAGTATTCATTTATCGATAAAATATTAAACCTTCATTTTCAAAATGGTAAACCTCTTCCAAATTAGAAAATATTTGTTATAAATTCAACAAACATAAAAAAAATTCTAAAATTTGTTTAAAACCCAAAAAAAAAATTTTTTATTATTATTTGGTAAAATTACTATTTGTCTACAGCCTGAAGGCCTTGTTGCTCTGGCTTCAAATACTTTATATTTTAGAATTAAACTCTAATTTATAAATATATAAATAAATAAATAATACTTTTTGTCTAACTGACAGATTGTAAATAAAATATGAAAAATAAAAATATATATTAATTTTCAAAATGATAATACATATTTGTCAAAGAAAAGTTTAAAAATCCATTATTCATGTATCGATAACTTGAATAATAATCGGAACATTGCGATTAAAATTTACGTGGTTCCTAGCAGTTATTAGCTTTATCACATATGTAAAAATCATGCAAATTGAAAGTGTCGATCTATCGAGTGACTCGCTTCATGATTGGGATTCCTTTATATGGTCAGATAAATTTGGCCCACAATCAACATCATTCTTGAAATCAAAATGTTTTTCACAGCCTATTTACATCATCCATCATTTTGCATAAAAGCGACAAATTGTCGACGTTTACATGTGAATGACAAAGTGTCATTTACTTTGGAAGTCATCTCATTTGTGTGAATGCAACAAATACGTTCTGAGTGTAAAAATATATTTCAAAATAATTTGTACGAGATTAAAACATTTTTTATTACATTGATTTAACTTTTTATTCCTACTTTCCATTAAATATTTGCCACAGTTTAAAAATGTCAAGAGTTTTAATTTTTAAATTATTTTTTAGTAGTTTATAAAAAATTGCATAATACTTTTCTTCAAATGCAGAACAGCTGTCGTGTGCAAGTTATTCCAAAATTTGTATAGAAAAAATATTTTTTTTTTTAAAAAAGATAAAAATAATGTTTCTGACATGTTAATGGATGTTTCGATTCCTTCGAAATTACGTTCGTAATTTTTCAAAACCAAGTATATGTTATAAAAATTATAGTTTAAAAAACTAAAAAAAACACGCTTTTATTGCCAATCGAACTAAAAACTAGAAAATAATTTTTGATGACAAAGAGTTGAATATAACTGTAGTAGAAGATGAAACAATCAATCATAATGAATCTCCTCAAAACAAAATTATAATAAAATTTAAGTTATTAACACAATAATTCAATTCAGAGTAAAAAGCGTGGGGTGCTTGATATTTTTAAATATTACAATCATTTTATTGGCTACTATCTATGAGAGGATAGTTATGAACTATAGTAAAATGCACCCCACGCTTTTTACTCTGAATTAAATTATTGTGTTAATAACTTAAATTTTATTATAATTTTGTTTTGAGGAGATTCATTATGATTGATTGTTTCATCTTCTACTACAGTTATATTCAACTCTTTGTCATCAAAAATTATTTTCTAGTTTTTAGTTCGATTGGCAATAAAAGCGTGTTTTTTTAGTTTTTTAAACTATAATTTATTTAAGAATATAGAGTATTGAAATGTTTTACGAATTATTTCGTAATCTAATCATTTCATTTAAAGCGTCACTATTGCACGGGGTTTTTCCTGTTAACTTAGAGCAATCAAGTTCTTCAATCCGAATTCCGTCTAGAGATCTTACACGACTTAGTGCTACATAAGCTTGTCCAGCAGCAAACAGTCGCGAGCCTAGATAAATGACTGCATGATCGACTGTACAACCTTGCATCTTGTGGACGGTCGAAGCCCATCTCAGGATTAACGGCAACATTCGTCTCTCAGCAGTTCCATAGCTGTATTTCGCTGGAAACTGTATCGATGTCGGTTTAATCATCTGCACACCATCTGCACCGAAATCGATACGGACTGACGGGATGTCCTCGGCGTATACTTGGCCTCTGCGAAAATTTGGCCAGATAATTTCTGTGATAAAACCCATATTGCCATTCACTAAACCTTTTGACACGTCAATGTTCGACCTTAACATCACTTTAGCTCCTACGAATATTTTAAGTACCTTCGGAAGACCTCCGGTTTTATTAATATCATTAGGTATCACAGAATCTAAGTCCTTGCTACCTAAATTTCGAGTAGCATCAATGAGTTGGTCTTGTGCTTTTATTGTATAAATAACTGTCCCTTTATTCTCAAAACTCTGGAGAACTTTTTCGTTGTGTTGAGCAACTTGATCATTCGTTGGATAGATTCTTAATGCTCTCTCAATCGAGAATTCATTAGTCGCATCTGTTGAAACTTTTTCAAGAAGAACTTCAAGATGTCTAGATGTCATCTCTCCAACTCTAAGGGCATTAAGCACATCGATAAATGTCGTATCTCCTTGTTGACGCATGTTTTGCTTAAGTTCAACCAGGCGGAACTGACGCCACAAATGTGTAGCTGGCTTCATGTGTTCTGGTTGTTGAACACCTTAATGTCCACGAACAGGTGGTAATTGCATTAGATCACCGAAGAGTATCACGTTTATGCCTCCAAAACAAGCGCCTGGTGAAAGAATGCAGGCCCGGAGAATGTTTGCTAATGCCATCGCACAACATTGAACTCCTGCGAATCCTGATGTGAATATGAGATCGTTGCCTTGATGCCATGAAGCACGTACAATTCTCGAGGAATCACTGATTTTCATGTAAGCACTAGCATTGTCAGTAGGTTCTTCATTGGTCTCTACAGCGATCTCTACTGGTGCTTCCTCTACTCTTATAACATAATTTTCTCCAATTACAACGTTCTGATCGATAGTGACATCTTTGTAGAGTGGATTGTTCGAAATTATTGAGTGCATCATATACTTTTTGTCTAGATATTGAAAACTGTCGAGTTACGTAAATATTCTCTAAACGCTCAGTAATGACTACTATACCTGCATTATTTGCAGCTCTTGGTAACATGTTTGCAAGGTTTTCAGTAACTTCGAAAACATCTTGTGCGAACAATACCGCTTGACCACGAAAGCTATATTGCCCAAATACGCCACTTAATTTGATAATTTTTACAAATGGAATAATGCGTGATATTATCCGTTGTTCGCCTTGTGATAATTCCGCAATGACCTTTGGAATGGTTCCTGGGTCCAAATTGTTCCAATAAGATTTAGACGGTGCAAAATTTTTCTTTGAATTCAAATGAGTCTTACATCGTTTACAAACGATCAAGCAATTTCTTTGTTTTAATTCGCTAGGCAAATTTGGTGCTGACTTAGTGTCTACAATCCATTTAGAGATCTGATTTTGATAGCATCGTTTGGTGCAAACTTCACAGATCTTGTCACAAAACGTGTTAATTGACTGCATGAAGCCTGTTATACTAGCTCTACTCAATCTTTTTGACTTGGCATTTCGTTGCCGCGTTTGCTGCAAGCGAGCCGCTCGGTCTTCCTCTGATTGTGAGGCTCGATATTGTTTCATATATAGTCGCCATTTATTTCTTCTCTCCGCCATTTCATCATTCGACAATCCTGAAAGTTTTTCTTTCAGTTTTTGTCTGTTTTTCGCCAATCTTCTCTTTCTTTGTGTTGTAGTTTCATGTTTCATGTTTCACACGTAAGTGCAAACCCGACCGGCTAGTAATGACTTTGATTGATGTAGAATTATTTTCTTATTTCAATTCAAAATCTTCAATTTTTTCCGAATTTTATTTTTGAGTTATTCAAATTTATTTTTTTTAATTGTCTAATATATTAAATAAACTCATGGCTTACTAAAATTTTTTTGCATTTATTAATCCTGGCGGTCCTATTAAGGATAATGGAAAACTATTATGAAATTATTGCATTGTCATCGATCCTTAATACGTATGCAAAAATTCAAATTAATCAGACTTCTGGAAATTGATGAAAATTATGTTCAAAGATTCCATTACATACATACATACATACATACATACATACCACCCAAGCTAATATAAGCGTGTTAAAAAATAAAATCAAATAAAGTAAAAAAAATTAAAATTAAAAAAAATTTAAACTTTTTAATAAAATAAAAAAATTCATATTTTTTTTATAAGAAAATTTAATTTTCTTATAAAAAAAAAAATTATACTTTAAGTTATTATTATTAAAATTAACTAAATAATTAAAAAAGGTAAGCCCAAACTCTGAACATAAATATATTAGTAATATAAGAAATGAATAATCAGAATAATATGAAAATAAATAAATACAAATTAAAAAAAAAAAATTTGTATTATAAAAGTAAAAAAAATTTAGTTTATTTTAAAGTACTCGATTGAAGAATCTGAGAAACTATTTTGTTTGGAATGTTTTATATATGTAATTTTTTTAAATATTAGAAATGAATAAACAGAATCATATAAAATATATATAAATAAATAAAAATGTAATAAAGTAAAAAAAAAAAAATTTATTTTTAAATTTTAAACATAAAAGTTTAGTTTATTATAAACTGATCGTTTGATGAATCCTACAAACTATTTTGTTTTGAATTTTTTAAAATATTTTTTATATAAATTTTTTTTTATATTGTATATACAATTATTAAAAAACGAATTTTTTATAATATCAATCATATCATACAAAATGTTGTAATTCTTGAATATTTAAATTTGTATTTAATGTATATAGCACATAATGGGGTTTGAACTAGTTAATTATGGGCTAGTTGTTTTAACCAAATAGTAACTAGTTAGTTATGAAGTGCAATTGTTCAGTATTATAGACCCAAAAAAAAAATTTGGTATGAGGGTTCAGAAATAACCAGCAAAAAATCTTGGCTGCAACCATTTTATAATTAGTTCGTTATAATGAACTAGTTCAACGTATAATAAAAGTATAAGGACTTTGCTTGGACTTCATATATTCTGGTGTGTTGATTCTGGGTAATGACTTAAATGTGTAGCTTGTAACAAACATATGCTGGCAACAGGATAACAATTAAATTCAGTCAAATATCCCAATCTTGTTTGCGAAACATGAACTTTGATGAAATTAAAACTTTATGGTAATTTCTTGGTAAAATTTTTAGAAAAATTGTTGCTTTTGCTAAACAATCCTTCTTCATTACGATACAGAAAGTTTTCTACTACCAATATAATTACGTATACGTAAGGTATGTCTATTATATATTGAGACATTTCCACACCACCTACAACCCCAAAAATGCAAAAAAAACATTTAAAGCCATGAGGAGTAGACAAATAGCTTAAAATCTTATTCAACTAAGGTTTGTGAAAACTTATGAAACATTTGTATTATTTATATGCAAAAATTTCACATTCGTCTAGACACTCCAAAGTCATAGCAACTCAAAGCAAAGCCATTTTTGTTCTTGCCACATGTTGCAAATACCACAAAACAGCATGTAGAACAAGCCAATGTAGATTCTGCGGTTAAAATTTAAGACTCGGTTCACTTGCTCTCAAAATGAAAATTTTTAATTGCTCCAAAAATAAAAGAAAATTCTCTTTGCAAGTTGAAAATTGTGGAAAAGTAAGAAAATGCGTTTTGCAATTAATTAACAAATAACAACTTTGCGGTTTTTGTGGCCAAAACGTAGACAGTTCCACACAAGTTTGTTTGAACTAAAATTTTAAAGATAAATTTGAGAAATTTGGAATTTAGAGATTTTATTTTTGTTTTGTATCAGTCGGAAATTTTTAATCTTTATTTGGCAATAACTGTGCAACAAAAACTTAGGCCAGAGATTAGAAAAAATATTATTTTTGCAAACAATTATTAAGGGAAGCAAAGGTAAAATCCCAAAAAGATTTAAAAGCAAAGCAAAAAGAGATAAAAAATATTTAGTAGAAATTTAAAGTTATTTTTTGTAGAGCCAAAGGATTACTTTTGGTTTAAATGTATCAACGAATAAGCATAAAAAGATTATTTAAATAATTTATATAGATTTTAAGTGCCCTGTGAATTCTTTTAAAACAAAAAAAAAACTTTTTGATGTTAATTTTTAAAGAATCTTATCTAATGCATCCAATAATGTTGGATACATCCATTTATTTTTTTATTTCACTTCACTTTTATTCACTTTATTTTATTTTATTTTATTTTATTTCATTTTATTTCATTTTATTTCATTTTATTTCATTTCATTTTATTTCATTTTATTTCATTTTATTTCATTTTATTTCATTTTATTTCATTTTATTTCATTTTATTTCATTTTATTTCATTTTATTTCATTTTATTTCATTTTATTTCATTTTATTTCATTTTATTCCATTTTATTTCATTCTATTTCATTTTATTTAATTTAATTTTTTTTCATTTTTTATTTTATTTCAATTTATTTTATTTTTAATATTTTTTATTTTATTTAAAATATTATCTAATTTAATTTTATTGTATTTCGCTTCACTTTATTTTATTTTTAATTATTTACTATTTTATTAATAATTTTACATTTGAAATACTAAAAATTCTTTACTTTATTAAACAAAATTTCTTAATTTAAAATATTTTTACCTAAATTCTCATTAGGACACATTTTCGTGAAACAAACTTTTAATAAAAAACTTTTACCATAAAAGTGTTTTCCATAATCTCAACTCGAATTGCCAATTACTATACGAAATTTATATATTTTCTTTCATTTTTCCGAAATAATTTAAATTCACTCAATTACACCCACACACACACACACACACACACACTCGCACAACTTTTCATGGCCAACAACAATTAACGCAGTTGAAGTACATAATAAACGTTTTTAGGGTTGCTTTCCAACTTGCCCCAAAATAAAGTTTTCCTTCGAAAAGCGGAAAAATACGAAACGAAACAATTTAAATCGTTGGCGCTGTTAAGTCGCAAAAGTCATGAGCATTTTACCCAAAAATAAAGGGGCTAAAAGCTGCAGAAAGAAAGGACCCAAATTGGGGGGGGGGGTCCTTTTTCAACAGCGGCAAATTAATGAAATGAAGCAGAACAGAACTGAAAGCGCATTTAACTAAAAGCAAAAAAATAAATTAACAAGAACATAATAATCTAGCCAATGCTTTTTTCTTTATTTTGTTAGCCATAAAGATTGGTCCAGACTGGCTTTAAGCCACGATGGAAATTATTAGCGGCATACTCTTTATAAAGAGATTATAGTTTTGAAATATTCGGAAGTTTGTAAAGCATTAGTGTAGAGAAATAACGTTAAAATTGATTTTTACTCTTACAGTTTTAATTTCAAAACTAAAGAGCATATAAAATTCTTTATTTTTTACGAAACGATTAGACGTCGATTGATCTGTCCAAAAAATCATTTTTTTGCAATCAACAGAATTTTTGTTTAAATTAATTTTTCTTTACCCACGAAATTTTTTAACAAAACTTCTTTTTTATTGTTCATAAAATTTTTTATTTTTACAATAAAAAATAACTGAGCCTATTAGAGTTCGTGTTAAATATTAAGCTTTTTTTCATGCCATGTGGTTTTGGCAATTGTCCAAATTGCCCTTTTATTTGTATTACCAAAATTTTGGAGGATGTGGTATTAAGCGGAAGTGCTTCAGGCCTGGCTGCGATACTTCCATGTGCGCACCATAATACTCTTGTTGAGTATAAGCACTCAGTTTCCAGTCCTGCTGGGCAGTCCTCAACATAAGCATATAATAAATACTAGGGCTTTTGGCCATCATTAATATTGCTTATAAGCCTTGGCCCTATGCTTCACTGGGATAAAAGGATAACAAGAAAAAGAAGCCTCAGCGGACCTGCCTATAACAAAATTTTCTTCATGTCTACCCAGATAAGGATTCTAAAGAAGTTAATATAGGCCTTTTGGCAGGTCGGTTGGAATGGGGTGATTCTCCTTAGCCCGAAAGTTCTTCAAAAGGGGAAATAGATTCAAAAATATTAAATGTTGGAAAAAAATAATGATTTTAGGGATAGCCGGTAGTCACCACCAGATCCCAACTTTTCCCAAAGCCCATATTTATTAATGTTAAAGTTTCTAGTTTGTCTGCATTTCGTCCATTTCAGTACTTTTTATGTACATAGAGCAGAGTGAAGAGGTCCCAGCTTTTTTGTTCAGTTAAAATATGATGATCGCATTGCTGGCAATTTTTTGTAATAGAAACCTCTGAATATGCCAGAAAAATAAAAAGGTTTTTTCCGAATTTTCAATAAAATTTTTGTTGACACATTTTCTATGCTATCCAAAATATTCAAATCTCTAAGAAATTTGGAGGAATTTTTAATTTACGCAAAAAATAACAAAAACAATTTTATTTATATTGCAGAAAGTCTACTATTCACATTTTTTTAAACTATTTGAAAATATCTTTAATAATATCTTTTTTTTTTTAAGCCTGGCCTTAAGAAATTTTTAATACAAGCCTAAAAGTATGCAACAGGAAGTCAATTCAATTTATTTCACGGTTTATTTATAATATTTGCGGTTTACGTGACTTCAATTAACGTAAATTTAAGATATCAAGTTTTAATTAGCTTTTTCAGTTAATTAAAATATTATATGACTTTATAAAATTTACAATAATAAGATTATAATATACAAAATTGTGAAAAAATTTTAAAAAAGAAGCAAAGGAAGTAATTTTTCGAAAAGCCGTGTTAATTTGCTGGATATTTTTACCCCATTTTTTTTTTAACAATTTGTCCAAAAACAATCAGAAAATTATTTAAAATTATTTAAACAATGACAGGAGCAGCTAGTCTCCATTGAAATTAGGTTCTATATTCGAACACAATGTTAGTGAACATGCTCCTCCGAAACGACTGGACCGATTTTCATGAAATTTTGTGTGCCTATTGGGTAGATCTGAGAATAAAAAAAAGTTCTAAAAGCTTTTGTAGAGTCGTCTATTCTCAGTAGAGAAGGACAATTAGTTTGTAAATGGATTGAATTAAATTCAAATATTTATATTAATATATAGTAGGTGAAAGGCTGGAAAGTTTCCATACCATAGTTTTCTTGGATTATATCGCGATTTTGAATACACATAGGCATCCATTTAAAAGTGAAGAAAGAGCTATAATCCACAATAAGCTGAATGATTTGAATTATATAAAAATAACTAACAATTTTCCAAAAAACTTGAAACGATTACCAAAAAAAAAAAGATTCTAAGCTGTAAAAATCACTGAAAATTGGAGAAAACAAAAACGCTTGATTGATAAAATTTACTGAGAATTTATTGATTTTTAAATTTAACTGAGCATTAAATTGAATTAAAAAAAAAAAACAAGAATAATATTACTTTCCAAAGAAGTCTAAATTGTGGTTTTCGTGATCGTTATTTCTTGGTCGCCATATTAAAATTGAGTTGTTATGGAAAATATTGAAAATATATATTAAAAGATGACAGAAAAATTAATTTAAAAACACCTCAAATTAGTTTAAATGATAATTCCACACCATAAAACTGTCATATAAATAGCATAGAAATGGAAAAAAGTGAAAATAGATGTATGGCGATTTATAAGCCAAAAAGTATGTCAACTTAAATTTTTAAAGCCATTTTTAAATGCATTGAGGAAAATTTATTATTTTCTATATATGTCCGAAACCCATTTTTAAATATTCGTTCATTATGTTCATATAAAGATTATTGAATTTTGATTTTAATGTTTTTTTATTTTCCGATTTCTTTGATATCAATTTTCATATTTTTTCACACACACACACGATGTTTATGAGCCTAAATCGCATCAATGATTAGTGAATTGTGGTGCTTTTATATCTGGAACATTAGAGTCGACCAGGTTAGGCAACTTAAAAGCCATTCTCCTTATTATGGCTAATTCAACAAAAATAAAAAAAAAAAACAATTTTCACTTATTAGTTATCGATAACCGAAAAAAAGAACAAAAAACCGACTAGATTAATATTGGATAAAACATAATACAGGTCAATCACATAAAAGTACTAAAGTCGCAAAAATCGATTTCAAAGATGGCCCGCTTCAAATGTATCCAAAAATTTGCATATTTAAGAATCAAAATGAAAGGGAATTGAACTTCTGTTTTAAAAAAACTGCAACTTGATGAAACGGTGATGATCAGAGTGTGAGTGTAATACTTCCAGATATTCAGGGATTGCTCTGTTCCGACCAAAACGTTTAAGTCCATTCTAGTATGAGGTTGCTTGTCGTTAATTTTACAAACACTATAAAAGTTAAAATCGTGATAAATAATTGTGTATTTCTAAAAAAGAGAGCATGGATTTAAATTTTGTATGAAAGCTACACGAAATAGTGGATTAAAATTGATCAACCTACACACAAATGCGTAAATTAACATAAAACACAGAAAAGACATAAAAATAAATAGAAAATTTATTTACCATTTTTTTAAATATGTAGATTATAATATTAAAGATAAATATTGAAACTGCCTTATTATTATCTGGCAGAGTATTTATATATAAAAACTTATATATACAGGATTGATAGACTTCTAACTCGAGTAACAAGAAAAGTTAATTTAAAAATCAATGAAACACAATCGTAATCGTTTTTCATAAATGTAACTACAATATTTTTTTTAATATTTTTATTTTTCTTTGGACCAGTGGTTTTTGGAATTTATTTTCCTTGACTACACAACGGCAACACCTTTAATTTTAATTCATAAATTTTAAAAGAAGTCCTGTCTCAGCTGCAAAGATTTGTACATCCAACTCTGAAATTTTTTATTGGCTAACTTTAAGCCACATTCATATTATAAAATTAAAGCAATTTGCTAAAATTAAACTTAAAAAAGCTTGATATTCTGAAAAAATAATATAATTTTTCAGCATTTACTTCTAATTATAACATAAAAGATACTCTTCAATCATGAGCAACCTTAATAAAAGGGCTCCTACAGAGCATTCCAATATTCGGCTTTTCCGCATCAATCCACTGCTATCTCTTGCCTTTAATTTTCTCGCTGTTTTTTTGCTTTGCCTTTTTTGTTATGTTTAGTTATCCAGCATCAAGTGCGCTATTAAGGCAGCCATTTTTTGTTGCCTTTTTTTCTGAATTTTTGTTTCTTTTTTTTTGTGTTTTTTTGGCTACTTTGACGCGGTTACAATTGTAAAAACCGAAAGCAAAAAGGACGCCTTGAAACGTTTTAACAAACAGTGTTTGCCCTCGATTGGTTTTTTCCAACTGGCCCACACAGAGACTCAAGAGAGGCGCTGGCTTTAGCACTTTTACTATACAGAACGGAAACGGAACTGGCAGCCCAGCCCATCAGCAGCCATCACTGTCACCAGCGCCATTGCCAGCGCCCAACGCCATCGCTGCCGCCATTGAAATGCAATGAAGCGTTCGTTTGGCGAGGCTTTCAATGAGCCAGCAACCAAGCAGAGCGCGCACTGCTTGCCGTTTTTTTTATTTTTTCTATACAAAATATATACTACACTATATACATGTGTCCATGTATGTGTATGTATATGTACTTGTGTATATTATTTTGCAATGAACTCGTTCATTTGGCCGTGTCGTTTGGGTACTTTAAATGAGTCCTTACGCTTAATGAAGACATTTGTGTGCGTGTGTGAGTGTTTTGGTGTGTGTGTGTTGGTGTGGGTTTCCTTTTTCTTTGCAGTTTTTTGATGTGGCGTAAATAAATGAACATTTGCACGCGGGGAGCTGTGAGCTGCAAAATTGCTGTAATTAATAATGTACAAAATGGAGTAAATGTAGAGAATGTGCAATTAAAATTAAGTAAAGTATGTACAATATACTATATAGTATATAGAAAACCGCAAGCAAACATTTTTTGTATGTCGTGGATTAAAAGCACATTAAGGACAACCAAAAGTGTCGGAGGAAGACCTCAAATTTTTCACTAATTGTTTGCATAGTTCGTTTATAGGCAATTATCGGAAATTGCCGCAATTTTAATATAAGGTGGGCCAGCTGTTGGTTTGATTGTTAATTACAAGTAGACTTGTAAGTCCATATATTTTATAATTTGTCTTAGTCTAGTTTTTTCTGTTAAGCGAAATAAGTTGAAAACTTTGGTGTACATAAATTTAAAGCCCATATTTAAGGTTCTTCTATCTATCTCTTTTATTTACATACTATACTTTTAATATCGGAAGAAGTATTTTGACCTATGTAGAGTTATTTTTTTACTATTTGGTAGTACCATACTGCTGTAAGTAACATCGATGTTTTATCGATACATCAATAATTTTCCCCATCATCGATATTTTTTTTTCGATTATCGAAAAATACCTCTGGAACTTTATATGTGACAGAGGCAACCCTTATAGACTTTTATAGACTTTTAATATAAAGTTAAGAATACCCCGATCCAATTTTTTCGTGCTTATCTGTAACCCAAGTGTGAATGAGTTTTTTGGATTTGGGGTTAAGCTGCTACTTATATAAAGAAACCAACAGATGGCCCACTCTGAACTTCGATGTATCGAAACATCGAAGTTGAAAAAGATCGAAAACATCGACGTTAGCAAACAAAAAAAAATGTTATGGGTGTACAACCCTTATCACTTAGGGTTTTGAAAAATAGATGTTGATCGATTCTACCTAGACCCAGACCTACCCAATAGGCACACAAAATTTCATGTGAATCGGTCCAAACGTTTCGGAGCAGCATGCTAACTAACATTGTGATACGACAATTTAATATATAAAATTATTATTGTAGTCCCGAAATCTCCAAATTTTTTTTAAAGACTTTTCAGCTTCTTGCCTTATAGAAATTAAGTTTTTGTGGTCATTCCGGAATCATAATAATATTTGTAACATTCTAACCTAATAAATTAAGCTTATTAATTTAGTTGACCCACAAAATAAATTGAATTGTATTTATATAATTTTGGGGGTTAAGTAAAAATATTTTGTTTTAAAAACAAAAAAATTTTACAAGCCGAAAATAAGTGTCAAAGAGTGTAGCTAGTTGTTAAAAATAAGCCACTGAATATTTCTGGAACAATTTTTTTTAAGCTTAAATATTTCTTTTTTTTTAACTAACACTTCTCAAAAAAATTAAATTATCCTCCTTTTTTTTAAGCCAATAACCATTTTTTTAAACACGTATTTTTATATTCAATAGAAATAATTAAATTTTAAAAATTAATTAAAAAAACGCATGAATTTGAAAGCTAAGTTACTGAGAAATTTTTGATTTTGGGAATAATTTTTTCTAAAACAAATATTTCATTTGTTTTTTAAATAATACTTCTCAAGAAAAAAATTATTTTTTCTTAAATATTCGTAGACACCACTTTCCAGTGCCTTATCCAGCCTTATAGACCAGTTTAAGTCGATCTGTTCGATTTTGATAGTTTTTAGAGGTAATAGCCGTTTATAGGCTCGTGAAATATTTTTGCATAATTCCGATTATTTATCGATTGGTGAATATTTGAGTTGGCTTTTTGACAAGCGAGTAAGAATATTTGAAGAATTATTTTCAATGCAAATAAAACTTTAATTAAAAAAATTATACTATATTTTTTCGAAATTTTTCCGAAATTGCGATTACTTATCGATATTTGCATTTTCAGTAGGCTTAACTTAGAGATATCTAGGGAATTGTTTTCAATAAAAAATTCAACTTTTATAAATACGATTTTTTATAAATTATTTTGAAATTGTCCTGAAATTTCGATTTCTTAACGATATTTGAATTTTTAATGAGACGTAGCTTAGGGATATCTGAAGAATTGCTTTCAATGAAAAATAAATCTTTTATTAAAAAAAAATTAGTGTTTTTATACATTTTTTTAAGGTTTTCAGAAATTTCGATTATTTGTCAGATTTAAATTTTTTTTTAGTAGAGTTAACTTAAGAATATGTAAGTGTTATTTTCAATAGAAAAATAAAATTTTGATTAAAATTATATTTGATTTTTTATATATATATTTTATTATATTATATTTTTTCGAAATTTGGATTTTTTATCAATATTTGAATTTTTTAGTAGACTTAACTGCAACTAGACATATCTTTTAAACGCATAAAGATACTTAAATGGTTTTTTTTAATAAAAGTTAAAATAATTTTTTAAGTAAAGAATCTTTTTTAGATTTTAAAGTAATTTAACCTTTACAGTATCTTTTAATATTTTGGCAAAATAGCAAAAATTTTCAAATTAAAATCATGATAGCTTTAAAATTTTTTTTTTATATGAATTACTTTGAAAATTTAAACTTTGGCATTTTCCGTTCATAGTTCCATAACATCAACAATTCCTATTCGATTTCGAAAATTTTAGAGTCGAAATATTAGTAAAAGAATCTTTTTTCAACCTAAAGCTTTACATTATGTTTAACAATTTTATTTCATTAATAAAATGCATACCAAAAATGTGTAATTCTGAAAAATGGTCAAATTACATTTTCTTTCGACTTTGGCTGCCTGTAACTTTGATAATTTTTACTAAATCTATACATATATTTATACCATTAGAAAAAGCACATCAATACCTTTCGATCTTAGTATCTTTCATGTAAACAAAATTATATTTACGAGATATTAACGAAAAACTAAAACTAATGCCAAAAAACATATTTTTCACAAATATCTCGAAAACGGTGCTTAAGAAAAAAATGGTTCCCAATTTCGTGGTTATCGAACCCAAATTACCATTTTTAGGGAAAATTCACTCGATTAAATTTGTAAACTAGTGCTATTGTTTTAACATTTTATATCTAATTTTAAGAGTAAGTATCTATAAATTCAATAATTGAGTTGCAACGTATTTAAGGTCAAAATTCACAAAAATCGATTTTGCGATTTATTTAAGCTTTCAAATTTTTAAAAAAATACTAAATATAAAAGTAGAGCGTAATATTCGCTAAAAATTCTGTGTAAAAAAGTATTTTGCAGGAATTTGAGTCTAGCACAAAATAAGTTTTATCCAATTATCCAAGAAATTATATAGATTATATATTATATAGAAAATATTAATATCTTTAAAACTGTAGAGACTCTATACAGAGTATTGTATTTAGTTCTTTTCTTCTTCCTTTTCCTAGTCCTCAGCGCCTAACCTTAACCTTCGCCATATTTGTTATCCTGACAATAACACATTTCTTTTTCTCACATGTTTTTATCAATTATAACACTTATTGATGACTGTAACTACACGAGTCCTGTTCAAAAAGGAAATCCAATCTCAATAGCCTGTTAGTTAATTGGAAAACAGCACAGTGCCTGCTATAAATTATTTACATACAAGCTAATAATTTTAATTGGCGGTATTTTTCCTTGTTACCACAACGGATTCAAGGATTTCATTTGCACGTTTTCCCAGCTCATAACTAAGCTCTGACCAAGGTCAGCGGCTCCT
Organism: Chymomyza amoena; assembly: GCA_037043745.1. Classification (NCBI taxonomy): domain Eukaryota; kingdom Metazoa; phylum Arthropoda; class Insecta; order Diptera; family Drosophilidae; genus Chymomyza; species Chymomyza amoena. The sequence goes on from JBAMAX010002009.1 coordinate 55,366, forward strand.
CTATAAGCTACATATAATAGGAAAATAATAAATCGATGAGAGCGCTCAAGCCTGTTACGGCAACAAAATGCCAGAAATCACGTTGAAAGCATGTAAATCCCAAAGATTTTACAGCTCCCAGCTACACAATAAACACAAAATGGCGAACAGAGAAAAAAAATGGTAACCTCCAAACGGAGCTGCAAAAAATGGTGAAATTTCATTTCCGCTTGGATATTATTGTAAAGCCAGCTGAAAAAAGAAAAACAAACAAAACCCAAAGACACAAGACAAAGGCAATGCCAGCAGCTGGGGAGGATCTGAGGACTATCCAACTGGGGGACAGTCGCCACATTTTATGCAATAAATTCACATAAATCGCGTTAATTTAACCGCAAGCGCAGTTTAAATAACTGAAATGGCTTCAAAGCAACCATTTCCCAAGCACTTCCCAACACTGGCAACCGTTTTTTCTGGCACTCTCGCCTAAGCTTGATAAAAGATGAGCCACGTTAAAGACAAATAACAGCGCCAACCCACGAATAATGTTCCACAGCGGAAAAAGATTTCCCACTTTGTTTTTGTTTTTGTTATTTCTTGACTCTTAAATTACATTTTGAAATGTGGGCTACAATTTGTAACGCTTTATAATGACTCAGTTTCTATACCGTATCCTAAATACAGTAAGTACTGAGGCACATATATCATTTTGTTGGTGTGGGGGGTGCCTGCCAAGGACGGCTGTCAGGACCTACAAAGGCGTTACTCATTTGCACTGCTTTAGCTATTTTAATCGCTTGTAAATCATTTGCAAAATTTTTGCTATTAATTGGTTACTTAGAGGATTAGTTCTAATTAGGTATTAATTCAAAAGTCAAATATGCGTGTAACTCGTTTACTTTATTTATAGAGTTGGAAAGTACTTTTTTTTCTTTGAGTGTACTTTATTTTAAATCCTACTGACTACTTTGCTGCTGATTAATTCACTTTTTGTATTTGTGAGTAATGCGGGCAGGATGAGCTAAATTAAAAGCTTGATTGTGGGGTTGAAGGAGAGTGTGAAATTTCCGAGTGCGTATCAAGGAGCACTTAATAGGACGATTTGGATTTATATAGGTAAATTAAAAGTTAGTTATAGGCATTTTTAGAGCCAGTGAGTTTTTGGGGCCCCGAACTTGGATTCAGCGTAACAAAATCTTTATGGGCTCACACATTTTTTTTGTGGATCTGTTTTATTGGCTTTAGCTCTTAGGGTATTCGATTTATTATCACTAATTTGTAAAGTCATTGAAAGTCATATAAGACTCACTCGAGCCTAATAAATAAAAAGTGCTAACATTTTTCAACAAATTACCATATATTTGAGGCTTTATGGAGATGGAGGAACTAACAACAACAAGAGCACAGGTTCAGTTTTTGTAGGACAGCTATTTGAAATCAAATTTCACACAATTTAAAATTTTTTTAATTTTTCGTAAAAAATAAATATATTTATAAATATTTACTACATTTTGTTGCACATTAAGCAAGGCACATAAAAATTAAATTGAAATAGATTGTCATGGTATTATTATTATGAATTCAAGGAAATGTAGGTTTTGTTAAAGGTTCTAACTGGATAAGATACTGGATAAGGCTTTATAAGTCAAAAACAAAACAATTTTTCCTCAAATTTCACCTTGTAAACTTAACGCGTTGCGGCTTAAATTAAAAAAAAAATGTGTTTTTAGTTTTTATTTAATTGTCACTAAAATACTGAATATTTTTGAACCAATAATTTTGTTTAATCTAAGTTGGTTAAAAAATTATTTCATTTTAAGTAGGAATGTTATTATTAAAAGCTTGAATTATTAAATAAAAATATTACAAAATTATACATATAAAATAATGCAACGCTCTTCTTAAAAC